>JBAMJV010012307.1:0-22421 GCA_037951105.1 Echinarachnius parma | reverse complement strand
TAAAGATTCTCGGTATGTTCCACATCCCATTCATAATCCTAAGTCATAATTGAGGCAAGGATATAGTGCAAGAGATAGCTAACAATGACATATATATGTTTACATCATCATCGCCATATCCATAGTAGGGTGATCAAAACTGATGTAAACATATATTTATGCCAGTTAGCATTCTCTTGTTTTGATGGATTAATGGGGTTTTTCAAGGGAATTAATTTGTTTTCCCTCTGAAGATTCATATCACAAGGCATTAATGTTCTCTTCGGTCAAGTATTGGGGAATCATATAAATGATGATCAACTTTAACAGGGCGAGAAAACTGCAGTAAACATATATCATTGTAAACTATCTGACACAATGCTTGCCCTGAAAGTAGGAGTTAGAGTTACAAATTGGATAGGGAATATTCAAGAATCTTTATAAAGCTAAGGATTTAAATGCAATTTAAACAAAATAAACTTTGATTTATAGAAACCATTCATGAAAGAAATCATTTGGAGATGACAGAAAGCATTTCAGTGTGATTTGGTGGGCCTTTTCAAGAACTAACATCCATGGGTCATGTATATTGATTTCAATGAAACAGGGGGAATCAATATCAGATATAATATGGTGGTCATTATTGTATCACTGCAAGCTCTTATTGCACCGTGCTTGCCTCAAAGTAGGATTTAGAATTACAAATTGGATGCAGAATATCCAAAGAATCTTCGCAGAGCAAAGGATTTAAATGAAATATAAACAAAATAAACTTAAGACTTACAATAAGGGTCATGAAGGAAATCATTTGGATATGACAGAAAGCATTTCAGTGTGATTTGGTGGGCCTTTTCCAAGAACTAACATTGGTCATATATCGTCTTCAATGAAACCAGGTGGGGGATCAATATAAAATATAATAGGGTGGTCAAACTGCAGTAAATATTGAGGTATCATTCCAAGCTATCTTACACCATGCTTGCCTCAAAGTCGGAGGACGAACTACAAATTGGATGCTTAATATTCCTGGAATTTTCATGGAGCTACGGATTTGAATGAAATTTATATCAAATCAACCTCATTTTTCCAAACAGCGTTTAAATAAATAATTTTGTTATAATTAAATGCCACTTCTAGTTTAGATTGGTGGGGGTTTTCCCAGGAGGGATTTTCTTTTTCCTCAGAAGATTTATAGCACAAGGCATTAATGTTCTCTTCAGTCATGTAGTGGGGAATCATATGATTTAATTGCCAACTTTAACAGGCCAATAAAACAGCGGTAAACCATATATCATTGTAAAACTATCTGACGGAAAGCATTTTGGTGGGCTTTGGTAATTCCCCCTTCCGCCAATACTATGACGGGTTGTTAATGCTCTCTCTTTAATTGAGTTGTGAAGAATATGATCATCATCTTTAACAGGACAATAAAACATATCATTGCAAGTGCTCTTACTCCCCCCCCCCCCCCCCCCCCCCCCACCCCCTTCCCTAAAGTATGAGTTAGAATTACTAATGGGCCACAGAATATTCCTGGAATTTTTATTGTGCGCAGAATTTATGCTTTATTTATTGGTGGGGAGTAGGACTGGCGAAGGGGGGGGGGGGGGTGGGGGGGGGGGGGGGGGACTACCTTCACTTGCCTGCCCAATATTACTGTCATACTGCACAAAAAACAACTTTGCTTCCTAAATTGTAGGTGTTAATTACCAGTAATATTAGACTATAAATTACTCGGAATAATACAATTATCAAAACTCAGAGATAGGGGGTAGGTAGTGAGGGGACAATGGGGGAAGGGGGGGGGGGGGGGGGGGGTGTGGAGTCCAGCCCCTCTGTGGATTTATGTCCTATAGGTCATTTCAGAGGTAATTTAAAGTAGATATACAGCTATTTATCCTAGCTATATCAATAATAAATTCCAACCATAAGCCATAACACAGGTAATTTATCTATATTTGGCTATATTTACTTGCGAGATCATTAATACATTCCTATCATATGCTATAAAGCATCTTATTTAACTATGTTTCGCTATATAGTCCTTCTATATCAATATAATTCATATCATGGGCTATTTGTATAGGAAATTGACTATATACAGTTAAATATCCTTGTTCCTTCTCAATAATAAAACCCTCTCATAACTCATTGCATCGGTAATTTACCTTTATATGGCTATATTTCCTTCCTACATCAACAATAAATCATATCATAGGAAATATAGCATCTGATTTGACTATGAGCTGTTATATATTTCCTGGTACATCAATAATAAATTCCTATCATAGGCTATTTGTAAAGGCAAAAAACATAAGGCTATATGTCCTTGCTCGATATCTTAATAAATTCCTATCATGAGCTATTGCAAAAGTGATTTAATTGTATATGGCTATATATCCTTGCTCAATATTGTAATAATGAATTCCTATTATAAGCTATTGCAAAAGTAATTTAACTGTATATGGCTATATATCCTTGCTCAATATTGTAATAATGAATTCCTATTGTAAGCTATTGCAAAAGTAATTTAACTATATATGTATGGCTATAAATCCTTGCTCAATATTGTAATAATAAATTTATATTATCTAATATAACTATGTACGGCTATATACTCCTGCTATATCAACAGTAAATTCAAATAAGTTAATTTAACTATATACTGATATAATGTATGGCCTTGCCCCATCTAAATAATAAGATTCCTAGCATAAGCTAGCATGTTATTTAACTATATATGGCTATATATGCTTGCTAAATGATTGTAATACTAAATCCCTATCATAGGCTATTTGTATCTAGGTATTTGAACAATATTCAGCTTTATGGCCTTGCCCCAACTCAATAATAAATTCCTATCATAAGCTATATCATCTAATTCAAATAGGTAGGGTATATATCCTTGAGATTAGTTTATAATAAATTCTTATAATGAGCTATTACCTAGCTATATATCCTTGCTATATATCCTTGCTATATCAACAACAAAATTCCTGCCATAGTCAATTGCATAGAATTACTATTCAGGTCAATATCCTTGTAGCCGCCAACATAAACAAGCCCTCTTTTTATAGGCCCTGTTGAATATCTAGATACTAATATGCAGAAGTACTCATTCTTGCAAACATATGGAACTAAAATCATAAACTGTATGTGTGAAAATTGACAAATTTAAACCTAATTACATTGTGTAACTGTACACATCCTACATAGAAAACTACTTAATCGAAATAGCTGTATTGGTATAATTTTCTTTAAAGATTCACCATCTAGTAAAACCAGTTATTTTCCCCCCAATTTTATGAGAAGTAAACCATACTTCTTCTTTTTTTAATGGGTCACCCTATATAGTTACGGATGTATACATGGACCGCTTTTCTCAGAAAATGGGCTCCCTCCGTTTAAAACAATGTCAAGCAGGTATACCTCCATAGTAACACAAATCCTAGAATATACAATGGACCACCAAAATGTGCCTCAATGAAGACCCTTTTGAGAGAGATTAACCTGTTCAAGTCCACCTGATTTTGAAATACCATATAAAAATGCATTCTCCATAGACCAAAGCATGAGTAGTCTTGGGACCTGCAGTCTTGCATGGGTTAACATCATAGGTGAATGCACTGCAAAATGTCACCGGGAGAGTTAACCCGTTCAGGACTGGTCCCAAAAATATTTAGGCTTGAGTCTATAGAGAATACATGTTATAGCAAAATTGATCCGTCCTAAAAGGGATAAAATATCACTCATCAGCCATTTAATATCATTCCCCTTTTCAGGCAGAAAAAAGTGCACTTATATTCTTTTTGTATGTGTAGCTAAAAAATAATTTCTCTTCTTCATTTACAGTTGAATCCACTTTCCATTCAATATCATTCCTTTTGTTATGGTGAAAATTTCAGTCATTTTCTCCTTAAAAACCGTTCCTCTATTATATTATTGACAGCTTGATCCCTTTTCCATTTCATATCATTCTTTTCTTCTTTTTTTTTTTTGGGGGGGGGGGGAATATCTCAAGAGTACCCATATAGGCTCCATTTTCAATGTCGAGCTAAAAATCGTTCCTTTTTTTGACGTTGACAGAGCTCTCGATCCCTTTCCCATTCTAAAATTGGAAATGTTCGGAAGTAGAGTCCCCCTAAGGCAGGAACAGCTTTGAGGGATCAATGGTGTTTGATAAATAAATCACCGCCGTAAACGTGGCAAGAATGTGAGTGCTGCACAAATGGGACAGATGATGATGGTGCTCAATTTTATCTCGTTCATGAGGACTTTTGAGAATCAAATTACGACAAAAATTTTTGTCTAGCAGTAAATAACCTGTTCGAGACTGATCCCTGAAATATATGGGTTGTGGACCAATGGAGATAGCATGTTATACCCAAACTACATAGTTCTAAATGGGTTAAACCCCCTGAAAACATGGCATGAATGTGATTGTGAGAGCAGGAAAAAAAACATCCTAAAATGGGACATCACTTTGGATACATCGTAAACAAAATTATCATCCCCATCTTGCTAAAAACATTGATTTAGAAGGGAACATATGGATGATGATATTACAGATTGTAAAAGTGGATTGTGCATTACCCCTTAGGGCAAAACAAACCCAGAACATTTAGAAAAGGACTTCAGACCCTCAACATGACTTGAACATTGTACATAAATATCAAGTTTTCTTGAAAGTACCCATTTGAATGTACTTCAAGTATATTTGTAGAATATGGATTGAGGCATATTTATACACCTTAGGGCAAAACAAACCAAGAACATTTAGAAAAGGACTTTAAACCCTCAAAACGACTTCCACATTGTACATGTACTTCCAGTATATTGGTAGAATATGGATTGAGGGTTATGCCTTAAGGTAAAACAACCCAGAATATTTAGACAAGGACTTCAAACCCTCTTCATGACTTGAACAGTGTACATACATAAATATCTAGTTTTCTTGAAAGTATCCATTTGAATGTACTTCCAGTATATTTGTAGAATATGGATGAGGTTAAGCCTTAGGGCAAAACAAACCAAGACATTTTTTTTTTTTTTTTAAAGGGACTTCAAACCCTCTTCATGACTTAAACATTGTACATAAATATCTATATTTTCTTAAAGCATGCATTAGAATGGAATTCTAGTGTTGGTGGCCATTTTGTACAAATATGGATTGAGGCATATACCTTACGGCAAAACAAACAAGAACATTCAGAAAAGGACTTCAAAGGACCCTCAAAATGACTTCCAATACTGTGTACAAATAAGCTTGTTTCCCTTTTTTAAATAATATAAATGCAAGCATATTACAAGGATGGACTTCTTGACTAAGCCTCACTTGATGTAGAAGATAGACTGATGCTAACACCTAAGAGCAAAACCAACCCAGAACAGTTAGAAAAGGACTTTAAATCCCTCAACACTTCTGAACTAGGCACACTTGATGTAGAAGATAGACTGATGCTAATACCTAAGAGCAAGAACAGTTAGAAAAGGAAGTGTAAACCCCTCAACACTCCATTTTCATGCATTACAAGGATGGACATCTGACTAGGCCGCACTTGATGTAGAAAACAGATTGAGGAATAGACATTAGAGCAAAACAAACCCAGAACATTTTAGAAAAGGACTTTAATCAAACCCTCAAAAACTAATTTCATGCATCACAAGGATACCCCTTAGGGCAACAAAAAAAGATAAAAGAACATATTTTAAAAAGGACTCAAAACCCTCCAAATTACCATTTAAACCTACAATTTAAAATCATTGCACGAACGATGGATCCGAAGTAGGTGGCCATTTTGTAAATGTAGCAAATGGATTGATGCATGTTCATCCTAAGACCCACACATTGTAATTGGAGATTGCTGCAGAAATCATACAAATTACCATTATTCCATAATAATTTCTTTGTGAGCAAAGGAAAATTAGATCGGGAAGTTTCAATCAACGTATTTCTCCTGTTATTCTATGAAATGTTTCGACCTAATTTCTAATACATATTCACCCTCTACACTATTTCTCTTTCTCCATAAATGTTATAATATTTCTATTATATCTGTTCCCAATATAACCTATATATTCTTTTCTTTATTCAGAGATTCAGTATAGATGAATTTTCTACATCTTCTATTCTCCACAATATTTGTTATTTATATATATTTATTTATTGATATTTTCTATTATTATTCATGCACAAACATTTCTCTGTTTCTACCGACTCTTTTTTTGTTTCACTATTAATTCTCAAAATCATTTGTAATTCTCTATAAAGGTTTGATTTGTTCCCCATATTTTCTTTTAAATTATCCAAACTATAGATATTCAATAGTTGGTATCCACTCTTAATATTTCCTTCAATATCAGCTCTAACAATTATTTATTTACTTCATTTTTTTTGCCTATCAATTCTTTGTTTCTTTTACAAGTTTATATAAATTTCTTTTTGCCTTCACTTTTTTTATATCAATTTCTGTATTTCCTTTGATATTTTCTATCAATTCTTTTTTTAAATGTCAATATTTTGTTGTCTTTGGTATTCTCTACCAACACTCCATTTACTGACATTCTCCGCACGCCACAACTCCCATGTACCTTGCTTTAAAAGACCAAGATTAGATTGGATGGGCCCCACGAGAGTACCCTTAATTGACATTGGACATGATTGCCTCTCCGCCGAATAATAATAAGAAAATCAACCTGCCGTGGGGTTGGTTTGTGTGAAGGATTTTGTAGGATTTCTCTGTCATTTTGTTGGATAATGTACGTAACTTTCTATGCTAACCCTTAACTTGCAAGGGGTACCGCATCTCCATATACAGTATATAGTTTGATACATGGTGAATATAAATGTTTGCACTGTAAGGTTTAAACTACATTAACAAAATAGATGAATAGGTAGGAAATCCAATTAAGTAATTGTGTATGTTACCTTTTAGTTGATGAGTTGGTTGAATTAAAGATTTGTCACTATTTTCACTGGGAATACATTTCAGAGACAATAACAATTTGTTTAGTGCGTTTCTTTTTTTTTTAAAGGGGGGGGGGAAGCATTATGACAAGGTACTTTCCATGCAAGAGAGGGAAATATTGCCAGTGAGTATATTGGCATTAATTTCATTGGTAATATATATTCAAATTATTCTACTTTCTAATCTATTTTCAAATTTCTATCCATAATTCAAATGAAACTAGGGTGAACCAGAGGTGAAAGGAAAAATGAAAACCAGAGGTTAAACAAAAAACAAAAAACATATTTATTAAAAACAACTTTTTAAATCTTTACCAGGGTTATTAAACACAGCGGCCTCATGCATATTTCATAAAGAGGTGATAAGAGCTTAGTGTGTAAAACCTATTTGACCGAAAGAGTCATGATTATACTTTTTTCAGATTTCTTATTGGAAAAAGAGGACGCATGCACGATTCAAATCAAAATTAGGAATTACAAAGACGAAAGAAAGAAAAAAAATTAATTCTGCGGTTAAAAGAAGCAGGACCAGTGTTATACGTTTGTTCAAGAGCAAAATTCAAAGAAATACAGATTTTCTTAAATTAAAATTACTCACTTCTCATGCATAATTCAAATTAATGCATGATAAATATCACTTTCATAATTAATTTTCTAATTTTTTTTCTTTTCTCAGATGGAAAAAGATTTGAATGTCATTTGCTGACCTACAGCATATTAAGGAATATGTACAACCATTGTCTTACAGTATGTGAACAAAATAATTGAAAATGGTGAAATGAAATATTCAACAAATAAAAAATAAAATATTTGAAAAACAGAAATTAAATAAAAAGGAAATATTCTACTTAATATGTGTATTACAGATCTCCCACTGGTGTATTACGTAAATATAGTATTCCAATCACACTATATGAAATTCAATATTTGTAGTCAATATTCTGATGGGACCGGCTATAGCAAAACCCAGCACTTGTCGGTAAAAATCAAAATGTAGATTTTCATACCATTACAAAGGCCTCATCAAAAGCTTTCATTTGATGCTTTGTTCTAACTAATTGGTAAATGATTGGCGAAGATATGATTGTTTCAATTTTACAATCATAGGTCTTTTACACACATTGTGTGAACTTAAAATGCCAATTTCTTCAAAACATGAATTACCAACAAGTGCCGGGTTCTGCTATAGCCGGTCATATATAGTTGATTGTTCCCCATCGCCTATGGGTATACATGTATATCAAATATGAATGCCCATATATAACTCATAGTCATTCTAAACTTAATGCAACTGAATTTTGCAGAAAGGATGGTGGTATTATATATAATAACTTTTTTAGCAAAAGGTGTTGTATTATTCATTTTAATTTACTAGCATGTCATGTGGTGATGTTGGGCATATATATGGTTGAATGTCCTCTACTGCCTTTAGATGGGAATACACGAGCCAGGCTTTCTAATGAAAGGAACAATTGTCCATATGTGCGGCATTCCACTATCTTTAATTAAATATCAGTAATCTCAATATTTGGCAAGGACATATACATAGTTTATTGTTCTCTATCACCTAGGGATAACACATGTGAAGGACTGTGTATGACTCTTCCTGAATATAATACTCATTTTGTAGAGTGGAAGTTGGTATTTGTTCATAATTTATTTAGCAGAATCAGATGTTAGAATTTTGTAATCCATGTCGCTTTGCTTTTAATATAATGAAGCTATTTTTCCTTTGGGTGTAGGAGCTGGTTCAATTTCTTCAATTCAAGCGGCTTTAGTTATGAATTTCCTTTTTGTTTTTATTAGTATTGCATATTGAATTTTAATATACTTGATACCTAGCACTCTCATGTAAATAATACAGCAGGAGTAAACCCTAGACTCCAACCATGGTTTTAAAAAAATGATTAAACATATAAACATATAAAAACATATTAAACATATAAACATATTAATTCATTTTAAAAGTGATCAAACATAAACATATTAAACATACAAAGCTGGGCATATTCCCATACACTTGCCTGCCACCATTCATAAATCATAACCAAAGCAATTATATTATCTATATCAAATGAATTCATGTAAATGTTAAACCTATGGAGATATCAATTCAATAGCCCTTCTCAAAATTGTGTTGAAATATAGTTGTTGGCGAGTTATGATAAATACATTATTCATTATTGCAACAACTGTTAATAAACCATCAAATTATAATTAGAAACTACTTAGAATAAAAAAAGTATAATTTTGCTATACAATCTGGCAAAACAAAACAAAGATGTTTTGTTTTGTTCTTTACTTCAAACTTGTATACGGTACACAGGATACTGTGGCAGTTTGTGTATATTTTAAAGGCTTTATCACTAAGGTATGAAAATATGCAACGTCCCATACATCATTCATCATGCATGCATTACACCCATCAAGGTATTACAGATGATATGGAGAATTAAACCCATTCACTACTGGTCCCCAAAACCACTCCCGCTTGGTCTATGAAGAATGCACGGTAAAGCAAATCAAATGGTCTTGATCAGGTAAAATAAGGTGGAGGGGGAGCGAATAGAAAATGGTCTAGCTTTTCAATATCTACAACTGTAAGCTTTTCCTTTTTAGACAAATATAATAAATCCATGTTGAGGTGAAAGTCCTTTCTGTGGGTCTGTCTTCGCCCAAATATCTACCACTGGCCGATTCGTAGTTTACGTCATCCTGGAACACGAGGGGCGATTTTGCGCTTGGGGCATAGCCAGGGTCAAATCTGGGGGAGGTTAACAAATGGAGGAGGGGTCCAAAGGGGGAAGGGGAGGCAAAAAAGGGGGTTAAGGTAAATGGGGAGGCAAAAGGGAAAAGGGGAGAGGGGAGAGGGTAGAGGTAGAGGTAGAGGGGGGAGGGTAGAGGGGTGAGGATAGAGGGGTGAGGGTAGAGGGGTGAAGAAGGGGAAGGGGAGGGGGGTAGGAAGGTGGATTAGGGGGGGGAGGTGATTGGTGTTGCCACTGATTTTTCTGCCAGACCCTTTTTCGCTAGGTTTGCTGAGCGTGCTGAAGCTACGGTTGAATTGAAAGTACAAGTACAGTAGCTTGATTCCTGCACTTGCACTTTTGTCTCCATGATATCTCCCCCCACCCCCTGTCTTTCTCCCTCCCACTCTATTGCTTCCTTATCTCATTTAGTTTTCCCAACGGGGCTTGTCATATTCGCTCAACCATTGCTTACATATCCATTTTCTTCCCCTTCTTTTACTTATTTTTTTCTCATTCTCACCTTTCTTTTTTTCCTTGTAAATATAATCATGTATTTGTATTGTTTCATTTCTTATCTCTTTCTTTTCTTTTACAGTCATTTCATCATTTATCTTGCATTTGATGTTTCTTGTCACTTATTCTCTTAGTATATCTGTCTTTTTTTTTTTTTTTTTTTTTTTTTTTTTTTGGGGGGGGGGGGGGGGTTGATGTCTTAAACAACTACATTTCTCTCATCTCCTTCCTTTTCTTTCTATCAATCTCTCCCTGACTTCTTCACTTTCCCCCTCCCCCCCCCCCCCTCTCTTCCTCTCTCTCTCTCTCTCTATATTGCTCACCCTCTCCCTCCCCTTACTCTCCCTCTCCCATCCTTTAATCTTTCTTCATCCACAGATCAAACACCAGCTGTTCTCTGCACTTCCTGACCATCCATTATACACTCAAGTCAAACTAAGAGCTGTGACTTACCTGTATTTTGTGAAAATGACGTGAGCAGATCCGGCCGTGTTATGAGGCACATTGGAAGATTGAAAGAAAAAGAGAGAGAATATTACATTGTTATAATTGTCAGCTTGTCATAAAATGACATGTTACAGGAATACATATACAACAAAGTTATCATGCACTAGTACATATATACATGCATACAATAATAAGAACATAATAACATGAAGATGATTATATACAGTGATATTGTTGAAGGATTTGTACCCTCTTACTATTTTGTTTGAAGTTCCATTTTGTTAAATGTTGGTATATATGCAAATTACCAATATTCACTACCCCATATTATTTACCCCCCCCCCCCCCCCCCTCCTCCCCTCTCTCCACCCTGTTCTACATTTTGCACTTCTAACATTTTCAGTACATTAATTGTAAACTGCAAATGTTGCTACTAGTGCGTATCAAATGTCGCCCCCGATTCTGTGCCATGCCCGCCAGCAAAAACAGGCCACTAGATAATGGGGACAAAATCAATGGAGAGGAAATAAGGTCCTTCAAAGACAGAAGGGCACTCCCCTCCTTATCTGACCTCTTATATAAAGGGAAAGGGAAAAGAGAAGGGCGCTAAGTCACTTTTTGAACTTTGTAAATAAGATAATCATGTGTAAGTTTGGGAGCCTTGTAGAAACCTAATTTAGCTCTCTTTTATTTTTGATGAGTATTTCTAAAAACTTGACATTATTATTTTCTTAAAATTTGGCATCACATACACAAAGAATTTGGTAATGCGCATAACCCAATTAAGCCGAAAATCGGCTTAAAGCCCCTCTCTCACTCAACTATGTACTCTTCTTTACCCCAGGAGAATGAAATAATGATTTTGGTGCTGAGGATGTGCTAAAAAAAAAGGTCAATGGGTTATGCTCTCTTGGCCAGGAGTAGCAAATAATGATTTTTGCCTTGACATACTCCAAAATGGGCTCTGGTCAAGTGACGGATTGATTGTGGTATATCCGATGACCAGGTTGGATATATCAGATGCCTGGCCAGCCCTCTGGGACAGCAGAGTAAATGCGATGAAGATACTAGTCTAGGTGGCATTAGGTGAATCATGATGCATGATCATCGATGCATCTGATGCTGCATCATCATCATCATCTCGACTGATCTACTTATCATTATCATCAACATCCTCCTCCTCTTCTCATTATCATCATTATTGTCATCATCATCATCATCATCATCATCATCATCATCGTCATCGTCATCATCATCGTCATCGTCGTCGTCGGCATTGTCATCATCATCATCATCATCTTCACAAACATCATCTTATCAAGACAATATCATTAATATTATCATCATCACCATCACTAACTCCATCATCATCGTCAACATTATCATCACCATCACTAACTCCATCATCATCATCATCATCATCATCATCATCATCATCATCATCATCATCATCATCATCATCATCATCATCATCATCATCATCATCATCATCATCATCATCATCATCATCATCGTCATCGTCGTCATCATCATCATCGTCATCATCATCATCGTCAACATTATCATCACCATCATCCTTCTTCTTTGCGAAAAGTATGGTCAGTATCCCTAGATACTGTAGATGTTTGAAAATTAATATAGTTTTAAAAAGTTAGAGATCCAAGTTCCTTAAAATACACCTGCAAAGAATTCCATGACGTAGCTTTTTGTCTCCCAAGGTAGATGTACAGGTGCATGGCTGGAACTATTTCAAAGGTCAATGTCTCTTGAGCAAGAAGGGTTATTTTTTTCCTTCACTTTCTCTCATATTACATGCAAAAGAATGTGGGTCAAAAGTGAATGACAATTTTTAGAGGTATGCACTGAATTTGTTTTCCGGTTTAACCAGTCAAGACTATGTGAGTTTGTTATAACATGCATTTTTCATAACATATACAGTCAAACCTGTTTGAGTGACCACCTGTCTATAGCAGCCAAATTGTCTATAGTGGCTACCAAAAGTGACTCCATGAAGACAAAATAATGTTATGACTCCATGAAGACAAAATAATGTTATGGAACCTGCCTTTAGAGGTTACCTGTCTATAGTGGCCAATATTCTTGTTTCCCTTTGGTGGTTACTATACACAAGTTTGACTGTATATAACACGTATTCTTCACAACAGCCTAAGTAGTTTGACATTGCGAGACAAACGAATATCTATTTCCGATACTATATCCGCAATGGATTATATATTTACTATTATTGATTGAACATACGGGCACCCTGCCCTGAAATTGATACGTAGATATGAGCGTTGTAGCGAGAAGGTGGCTAGGTTCTATCGTGGGTTTGGCATCAACCGTTGGGGGCCGGTTGGTCGGGGTAGTGTCGTGGCGACGTATCGTACGCTGTTTCGTTAGGCGGGCCGATCCAGTGTCCTGTTGATTGGTTGTTTGCCCGTTGTCGACCTATCAGGAACGCAATCGCTCATGCGAGATTGTGATGTTGGGAGCCACGGTAGAGCATAAAAGCCGAGTGTCTACATTCGATATTATCATTTGACAAAGTATTGCAGTAGCATACGAAACGTCATGATCGTTTAGATTCCTAGTTTGACATTGCGAGACAAACGAATATCATTAGCGATATTATTTCCGAGCCTAAGTAGTATTTCTAGGGACCAACCCTGTGCATAATTGTATTCCATCAAGGTGTTTTTATTTGAATGCAACATGCATACTCCATAGACCCTAGTCCAACTAATTTCAGGACCTATTCCTACAATTTTGGAGACATGTACAGTTTAGCGGCAGCAAGCAAGGTACAAACACTTGACCAAGATGCAAGATACCTTAAATTGATTTTCCTTTGGGTTTTATACAGGTCATGGGCAAAATCTAATATCACAACCATCGCAATAAGCTGCAGGAACAAAGTCCGCCTATATGAAATTTCATGAAAGTATATATACACACCTGTGTAAAAACAAAAAACTATTAATAAGTGTACTTCTATATTCATAGAACGTTGTTTATTTTCTTTTGCGGCAGCGCGTGCAAGGTACAAACAATCATGACGCACAGTATACGTTAATATTCCTGAACCTGAATCTATACTGTCCCCTGGATTTCTACGCTAATGCAAATCCCGTCCCAAAGTGGAGCTCCAATAATGGGGGGGCTCTGCACATTATGTTTGTTTTTTAAGTCGCAGAGGGCCAGGGAATATTAGCCTCGGCCATATCTGACATTTGCCCGCAGTCAAATCCAATCAATCAGGCGAGGCACGGGGGATTCGGGATTACCTCGTACGGATGGACGGACGGTCGGATGGACGGAGATAGTGTGGGGGAGGCCTCAACTCAATTTCATTATGCGACTTTCTCCCCTTATTAATAAGATGCGTTTAGCCGACAGATTGATGTGGTCCCGTTTCCTACGATCGCTTGCGCAAAATGAAGACAGACAAATGGCCATTATGCCGATTAGAAGTCTCTTACCGGTAAAAAAAAAGTATGCTGGATAGTTTAAATGAGAGAAAGACGTAGAGAGACAGCGTTAGATTTTCCGATACATTCAAATACACAGACAAATGGTCATTACGCTGATTAGAAGTCTTTTACCAGTAAGTTAGCCTGTCCCAGTCGAGATTCTGAAATCCTTATAGACTTTGTATACAGCCTACCAGGTCCACACATGTTAGGGGTTTATAGTTGAAATAAGAGAAAGCAAGAGAGGTAGAAAGAGAGGGAAAAAGACCAAAACTATAAATTCATCTATGTCGTTTGTACTCAGACTAATGGTTATTAATTATGCAACAAAGTCTTTTACCAATAAAAGATAAACATAATAGTTCAAATAAGGGTAAAACGAGGGAGGAAGGGCCAAAAAATTGGCACTAGCCGGCTGGCCCAGGTCCACCAAAAATGAGCTTTGGGCCACCAAACTGTTACAATGTCAAGTTTTACTCGCCCAACTGGACAACCCAAATACACAGACTTCTTCATGTTTGGGTATTTGTCTTTTGTTTTGTTGGTGTAGTTGTGTAGTTGTGTTTTTGTTTTTTTTGTTTTTTTTATGGGGGGGGGGGGGGCACAACACTGGTTTGGGGCCAGCAAAATTGTAATAGACCTTTTGACTTTTCCGACTGGGCCACTATGGAAAAATTAATTTCCAAGTATTGCATCTACATTATAATACAGACTCTAGATAATTTGCTTTCCCCATATACATTATGTTACGGCAGAGTCTCACATAAACACAGAATTATAATATTCTTATGATTAAAGTATGATATAACTAGGTAACAATATAAAGTGTCCCTTTAAATGTACATACATAGGACCTTTAATGTAGCACTGAGCACTGCACTGATAAGATTTATGACTTGAAACAAAGAATCCTCTGTGTGGGTCAAGCACGAGGGCTAGGGGACAAAGGAATGTGCTTTCTCCCCACCTTGTTTGTTTTAGCCCACTGTAGCGAGCTGACCACTGTACACTATAATTACACAGTATACATGGTATACACCAGCACATAGTAAATTTACTTTCATTGCAAGAACACTGTGTCATTTTGGAGGTTCTAAAGAGAACATATTTGGGAAACATTGAAGAGCTATTTGGGGTGAAAACAGTTGGTAAGTTCTATTATTTCATTTATACTTAATTGTAGTATTGTTAGAAACCATTCAGCATTATAACTTTATGTAACAACTCATGTAGATCATATATTTATGCACTTTATTGAAGCATTTGAGAAAGAGAATTGTGAGAGATGAAGTGGTATTATACATTCACAATTATGTCGTTGTGCACAGCACAGTATAGTATAGTTGAGCACTATATAGCTGTAGTAAAGTGATGTTTGCTAAGCCACATAGAATTAAGTTAGTATTCCTATTAATTGTAAGGACATAATTTGCATTAGTTGATTAATATTGTGTAGATGCAAATGATTAGTTATATTCAAACAAGGCGAGTTTGATATACATGTATATAAGTAAATCTCTTACAAGAGAAGAGATTGTAGGATATCGAGAATATTGTGTTATACTTAATCTTGGTAAACTTTGTATTATAAGTTGTTTGGTAGTATTGATTATAGTTAAATACTACACGCATTAGCACACAAGTTAGTTACATACAGTTGTATGATGTTTAATAGTTTAGCTAATAATGCTCTATGACACGAGTTGGTATTTGGAAACAAACATTTAAGGATACTCATTTGAGTAGCAATAATATTCATACATATTTGGTGAATTAGGTTCATTGATTATATGTTCATATATTAGTTATTGTTAGGAACTCACATATACAGGTTAATTAGTCAGAACGTTGATTATACGAATTAGGGTTTGTTTATGTGTTATTTGAACATATAACTTATTATTGTTTACTGATTATCTTATTGCAGTAAACCGTCGTCACATGATATACGTCGTCATCTTCGTCGTCGTCTTTGTCACACGTCGTCGTCAATGATATACGTCGTCGTCACGGACGTCGTCGTCTTCATATATCGTCTTTACTTCAACGAACCGTATTGTCGGCATCGTTGTTGTCACCAAGTATTGAACGTCAATACAAGAATAAAGACATACGTCAGACATTCATTTAAATTCATCGTGAAATGTTTACTTTGTTTATTTGTTTGTGCGATCGACGCGTTTACCAGAATCCCCTTATGTAGTTGAACCTACATAAAAGTTTACAACTTGTTAATAAATCTTCAAATTATTATGGATCAGACGGTGAAAGACCAGACGGTTCAGGACCAGGCAGCAGCTCTGAAGGAGTCATGTAACAGTTACCTCGGTGACCTCGGAAGGAGGTACAATCAGTTGGAGCAACTACTGTTAGATCGAGATAACTACACGGTGGTCGTCAAGAGATACGACCAATTGAAGGGTATATTTTCCCTCTATGAAGAACAGTATGTGAAGTACGTCACCATGTTGGATGGTGATATAAAAATGGACGCGAGCAAGGTGTTCGCGAGTCAGCGACAGAACTTAGAGGAGTTCAGTAAAAGAATCGCGGAGTGGCTCAGTGAATCCGAGTCCAAGGAGGTGTCGTTCACGGCGATCACGGCACCTGAAGACGACGACCACCAGTACGCTGCGAGCACATCGTCTTCGAGTTCGAGAAGCAGCGCAAGGCTGAGAGAGGCAAAGCTCAGGCAAGGAATAGCGCGGCAACGGATCGAGCAGCTAAAGGAGCAACAGAAACTTGAGCGTGCTAAGCGTGAACTCGACGAACGGCTCGTCGCGCTCCAGATCGAGGGCGAAATGAAGCATGCTGAGCTGGAGGTCGAGATGCTGGAGGAGGAGCTGATCGAAGATCGACTTTCTGCTGGTGGCCGAGATCTGACAACTTTCCAAGTTCCAACGTGTGGTGAAGACTCCCGTGGTCGTACGGACGATCTGAGTGGTGGTCAAGGTGAACGGATCCGTGACCATGATCGGATCAAGAAAAATGGACAGATAAGTAGCGACAGGGCTGCAAGAACTGTAAGTAGTAACAAGAATAAAATCAGTCCTGATGCACATGGTGATGTTGATACACAAGGTAGATTGAATCTAAATGCCCCAATGTGGAAGAGGGTACAATTAGTAGAAGATGCACAAGGTGCACACACTAAAGAAAGTAGAAACGATGAGGGTGCATACACAAATAAGTTGTGCGAAGCTTTGTTAATGGCGGTAAACATGCCCAAATCAGAGTCTGTGAAATTTGATGGGAATCCAGTAAATTATTGGAATTTTATAAATGCATTTGAAGTAAACATAGCAAACAAGATCACAGACGACCGCACACGGCTGCTGCATCTTTCACAATTGTGCGTAGGCAGCGCGAGGGAAGCTATCGAGTGCTGCGTTTTGATGCACCCTACGGAAGGCTACAATAGAGCGCGTCAAATCCTTGCGCGACAGTTCGGCCAGCCTCATGTCGTCACACATGCCCTGATCATGAGAGTGATCAATAGAACGCAGGTAAGAGCAAACGATGCCAGGGGTCTCTCAGACCTAGCGCGAGAGATGAGGAGGTGCGAGATCACACTTAGCCAGATGGGCTATGTTGCCGATCTTAACGCGAGCGACACCCTCCTCAAGGTACAAAGGATTATGCCCCTCCATCTCCAAGCCAAATGGGCTGACAGGGCACAATCCATCATTCTAAATGGTATCGAACCACGATTTGCTGATATGACAACTTTCGTCGAAAGAACGGCAGAGACCGCCAACAATATGTATGGCAAGAATGTAGGTAAGGCCGAAAGGGATGCACCTAGGACCCCACACACGAGGGGCCAACAACGATCAGGCGGGAAACCAGGCATGACAGCACTGTCAACCCAAGGCCACCCGGATAACCGCCATAAGTGCATCTGCTGCGAAGGTAGGCATGCCATAGTAGATTGTAGGCAATTCGCAAAGAAGCCACAGATAGAGAGATTTAAGCTATCCCGCAAGGCCAGGCTGTGCGACAATTGTCTGAAGCCCTACCACTTTGCTGAAGCCTGCAGGAGCAAGGCTGCATGCGAGGTTGAAGGGTGTGATAGAAAACATCACACGCTCCTCCACTATTTCACAAATAGCGACCCATCAAAACCTGCCCTAAATGGGGCCGGTGACAAGGATATCAGATCCGAAGTTCCAAAGGGAACCAACCTGTCTACTGTGACCTCACAAAGGGTATGTCTACGGGTCATTCCGGTCAAGGTCACAGGGAATGGCAAGCAAGCCGACACCTGGGCACTGCTTGATGACGGCAGTGACGTCTCCCTGTGCGACAAATCGCTAGCAGAGGATCTGGGGCTGACCGGAAAGACAAGGAAATTTACCCTGTCAACGATTAGCGACACAAATCACCAGCTACAAGGTAGCGAGGTAAGTCTGTCTGTGACAGGGATGGATGGAGGCCCAGATCCCATCATGCTCGATGCTGTGTGGACCGTCGACAAACTCCCCGTCTCCACCCAGAGCATCCCAACCCAAGTCGATGTCGACAGATGGGACCATCTCCATGGCATCAGCGTACCGCGACCTGATGGTGCCAAGGTCAAGTTGCTGATCGGAGGCGATGCCCCCGAAGCATTCTGGGTACTCGAAGAAAGACGTGGCAGGAGAAAGGAACCATACGCCACTCGAGGTCCACTAGGGTGGACTATAATGGGCCCAACTGGCAATGGTAAGGCAACCGGTAACTCGTCCTTCAGGACAGCCCTTGTACCAACGACAGATGAGCTCCTCCAGCAACAGTTGGAGATGTTCTGGAAAATGGACTCAGCTGGCGCTGTGTCAGGAGCAGAAGTTGGTGAATCCGTAGAGGATAGGAGGGCACGCCAGCAAATGGAGAAGTCCATTACGAAGGTCAACGGGCACTACCAAATGGGACTTCCATGGAAGTATGATACCCCATCCCTCCCAGACAACATACAGATGGCTGCACATCGTCTCAACCATCTAAAGAGGCGTCTCCAGAGAGACGATCAACTACGCGAAATGTACACCAAGACCATGACTGGCTATATCGAGAAGGGCTACGCCCAAGGGGTTGAGCCACACGGACAGCCCATGGTCACTTCAGAGGTGAGAAACCCAAGGAAAGACAAGGTTTGGTACCTCCCACACCACCCTGTGGTGCACCCACAAAAACCTAACAAGGTTCGTGTGGTGTTCGATTGCGCAGCAAAATACAGGGAAGTGTCCTTGAACAGTCAACTCCTTCAGGGTCCAGACCTGAACAATAGCCTCGTTGGAGTGCTCCTGAGGTTCAGGCAGGAGAAGGTTGCATTGGTGGCGGACATTGAAGCAATGTTCCACCAAGTTCGAGTATCTCCAGATGACTGCGATGCCTTGAGATTCCTCTGGTGGCCAAACGGCAACCTGCAAGAGGACCCAAAGGTGTACAGGATGGTTGTACATCTCTTCGGTGCTACCTCATCACCAAGTTGCGCAGGGTATGCCCTACGAAAGGCTGCAGAAGACAACCTCTGCGACAGCAATCAGGAGGCAGTTGAAACAATCAGGAACAACTTCTATGTTGACGATTGTCTGAAGTCTGTCAAAACCACTGAGGAAGCCATCGACTTGAGTGAACAGCTGCATGCTGTTCTGCAAAATGGAGGCTTCAGGCTGACCAAATGGATCAGCAACGACCGCAAGGTACTTCAGACCATACCAGAGACTGAAAGGGCATCGTCAGTACTGGACCTCGGGTCGAACGACCTCCCTATGGAACGAACACTGGGAGTACTTTGGGATGCTGAGGCTGACAAGTTCAGCTTCAAGGTGGCACCCAAACCTAAGCCTGCAACACGCAGAGGAATTCTGTCGGTAGTCAGTTCCTTATACGACCCCCTGGGTTTTGTAGCCCCATATGTCCTCACCGCCAAGATCCTTCAACAAGACCTCTGCTCCCAAGGTCTGACCTGGGACGAGAAGATAGGTGAAGCTGAACTGCAGCGATGGCAACAATGGCTGTCAGAGATGACTTGCCTTTCTGACATCACCGTCGATAGGTGCTTCAAACAGAAGGATATCGGTACCCAGGAGCACGAACTTCACATTTTCTGTGATGCGTCAGAACGAGGATACGCTGCAGTGGCGTACCTTCGCTCGACTGATGCCAGCGATAATGCCCACGTAAGTCTTGTGATGGGCAAGACTAGGCTGACTCCCATGAAGACTACCACAATTCCTAGATTGGAGTTATCCGCTGCCGTACTTGCATGCACTTTGGGTCAAACAATACGTGCAGAACTCCAGATCCCCATCAACGACATAGTGTACTGGACAGACTCCACCTCTGTTCTACACTATATCAGAAACGAGAGCAGACGCTTTCGTACGTTCGTGGCCAATCGGGTTGCGAAAATCCAAGAGGTGTCGGACACCACGCAGTGGCGGTACGTTCCCACGAAGGAGAACCCAGCAGACGAAGGGTCAAGGGGCCTCCGTGGTGACCAAATGACAAGCGACTGTAGGTGGTTTCATGGACCAGACTTCTTGAAAGACAAGGAGTCATGGCCACCTCTTCCCCCTGTCCTGAAGGACAGCACAGACAAGAACGATATTCTTGATATCGACCCAGAGGTCAAGAAAGGGAGTACTCTCCTGACAAGTACAAAGGACTCTATTGATGAGTTCCTAGAACGGTATTCCACTTGGAATCGCTTGACACGCGGCATGGCCTGGATATTGCGTTATAAACGCTACCTGCTAGAGCGAGCCAGGAACACCAAGGACTCCACTTGGAGCAAGATCTTGACTGTGCAGGAACTGGCACAGGCAGAGACAGAGATCGTTAGACGCGTGCAGAAGCGAGCCTTTCCACAGGAATTTGGCAGCCAAGGCAAGTCTTCCAAATCACTCGACAAGTTAAACATAGTCGTTGTGAACGACCTACTCAGAGTAGGAGGGAGACTTGGTAATGCGCCTCTGCACGATGACGTCAAGCATCCGCTGATACTGCCCCATGATCACCACGTGTCTGAGCTTGTCATCAGACACTTCCACCAAGAGGTTGGACACTCGGGTTCCGGTATGACTTGGACTGCCCTGAGGGAGAGATTCTGGGTCATAAGAGGAGGAGCAACAGTACGCAGGGTACTTGGAAATTGCCTCAAGTGCAAGAGGAGAAACGCCCAGCGTGGCGAGCAACTCATGGCTGACCTCCCCTCAGAGCGAGTGACCCCAGAAGACCCCCCATTCACCTGCACAGGCGTGGACTATTTCGGCCCATTTCTAGTAAAGAGAGGACGATCCCACGTGAAAAAATATGGACGCGTATTTACATGCATGACATCAAGAGCAATTCATCTAGAACTTGCTGCGTCACTCGATACGGATTCGTTCCTCAACGCCCTGAGGCGATTCGTGAACAGAAGAGGACGACCAAAGAAGATAGTTAGCGACAATGGTACAAACTTCAAGGGTGGCGAACGAGAGCTTAGAGAGAGTCTAGCAGCTTTCAATAGCTCGAAGATCGGAAGAATGTTGCACCAACAAGGAATCGAATGGTGCTTCAATCCTCCAGGAGCAAGCCATATGGGCGGGGTTTGGGAGAGGATGATCCGATCCGTCCGGAAAATCCTTCGAAGTCTCCTAGGCCAGCAACCCCTCGAAGAGGAGGCCTTGGCTACCTACATGACCGAAGTAGAAGCCATACTCAACTCACGGCCACTCACGCAACTGAGTATGGATCCAAGAGACGACGAACCATTGACCCCAAACCATCTCCTGCTCATGAGAAGGAGCCCACCACTTCCACCTGGTATCTTCGTTAAGGAAGATACATACTGTCGCAGGCGATGGCGGCAGGTCCAGTACCTCGCCGACCAATTCTGGAAACGGTGGGTGAAAGAATATCTTCCGCTTCTACAACAGAGACAAAAGTGGACCCATCCAAAGAGGAATTTCGAGGTGGGCGACTTGGTGCTCTTGGTCGATGACCAAACTCCTCGCGGTCATTGGGCACTAGGAAAGGTCACTCACACCTATCCAGACAGAAAGGGGCTGGTTCGACAAGTTGAAGTCAGGGTTGGCAGTAGGTGCTTCAAGCGTCCAATTGCGAAATTGTGCCTATTAGAAGCAAGCGGCTAGCTGCGCTATGAGAATTTTTGGATATTGAGCGCGATCCCTTGATTAAGGTAGTCTTGCGGCGCTCGCCTATGATCTTGCTTGTTATACATTTGTACGTTATTGTTGTGAATGTACATGCATGTTTGAACTTTGGTTCTGTTTAATTAATTATGCACATATTTGTGTATTTGAATGT
>JBAMJV010012306.1:0-54850 GCA_037951105.1 Echinarachnius parma | reverse complement strand
AGGGGGAGGGTTAACATGCTACGGCATGTAAAGCATGCATCTATTTTCGAAAATATGACTCAATTCATTCAAAAACATTTGGATTCATCAAACCCCACAATATCATAAAGTCTTTTTCCTAGTTTGCAAAGGGGAAAACAACAACTCCGTAGTTTTTGATTTCGCCGAACTTACAGATGTACAGTATACATGTACGTGTTCGAAGCTTACATTTCGATAATCAACACATAGGCTGGCGTTGGTACAATATGCATTCTCCATAGAACATACCCGAGTATTTTCAGGACCACTGTTGGGTTAATCAAACACAAGTCACGTTTATTTGTACATAGGTGCAATGAATACACGGCCTTCTCGGTCTGCCGCTATAGTTGAAAGATTTGTGTCGATGTTGATTTCATTATGCTACTTGAGGTCTAAAATAGATTAATGACGCGATACATCAGCATTTTACACCGTGCACATAAATAGTAGCAGTGTACTGTAGATTGTGCTACAAGTGTACAAGTCTATCGCAATGAAGAAACAGAGGCACACATATAGCAGAGACGGAAATTGTAACTTGTAAGCCAACGGGGGCATTGTAAAAAGAAAAGACAAGATTTAATCTGAGGATTTACAGAAGAAGCACTTTTGTTACAAGAAGAGGAACTGCGCTACTTCAAGTCAAAATATGTTTACATTGGTTACTGTTTCGAAATACAATCAGCATGACGATTCGTTTTGTTTAAAACATTCCAGAATATAGAAGGGAAAGAAAAAGAGATAGATGTACTGAGATATGTTCAGTAATATAGTGTGTAATTCCTTGGCGAACAATTTCTACAAAAGTTATATGTGAAAAGCAAATTCTACCAGCCTTTATTCAAGTTGACAATAACCCGAAGTTTACTCGATCTGCATATATGACTTACGATAAAGTTAACAATTGTCGGGACCATGGCCCATCGATTCCTGCTGTTATTTTTTTACTATTACATTGCTGAGAACATTATATCGACCCGCCATTTCATTTGCAATTAGTTCATATAATAAAGAGAAACGAAGATAAATCAACTCAGAAAGGAAATCGAATTATGAAATATATACATTGAGGAATTTATGTGATGGTCATCTCGATGCAGTAATATATCTCACAAGACAAGGAGCTGACACGATTAACACAGATAATGATTGGACGACTGCCCTGCTGCACTTTAGAGAGGTCATCTTATAACAGTAAAATAAAGGATCAGTCAAGGGGCTGATGCAGTCATGGGAGATAATGATGGATGGACAGCCCTGCATGAAGCATCACAAGGAGGTCATATCGATACAGTGATATATCTGATAAGTCAAGGAGTGGATGTGAACACGGGATATATTGATGGAAGGACAGTTCTGCACTCAGCATCACAGGAAGGTCATATCGATACAGTGAAATATCTGATAAGTCAAGGTGCTGATGTGAACAAAAGAGATAATGATGGATGGACAGTTCTGCACTCAGCATCACAGGGAGGTCATATCGATACAGTAAAATATCTGATAAGTCAAGGAGCTGATGTGAACAAAGGAACGATTAATGGATGGACAGCCCTGCATGCAGCAACACAGAAAGGTCAAATCGATACAGTGAAATATCTGATAAGTCAAGGTGCTTATGTGAACAAGAGAGATAATGGTGGAGGTGCAGCCCTTCATATAGCATCACAGGGAGGTCATATCGATACAGTAAAATATCTGATAAGTCGAGGAGCTGATGTGAACAAAGGAAAGATGATTGGATGGACAGCCCTGCATGCAGCATCACAGAAAGGTCAAATCGATACAGTGAAATATCTGTTAAGTCAAGGTGCTGATAATGATATATGGAGAGTTCTGCACTCAGCATCACAGGGAGGTCATATCGATACAGTAAAATATCTGATAAGTCAAGGTGCTGATGTGAACAAGAGAGATAATGATGGATGGACAGCCCTGCATGCAGCATCACAGAAAGGTCATATCGATACAGTGGAAATATCTGATAAGTCAAGGCGCTGATGTGAACAAAGGAAAGACTAATGGATGGACAGTTCTGTACTTAGCATCACAGGGAGGTCATATCGATACAGTAAAATATCTGATAAGTCAAGGAGCTGATGTGAACATGGGAAAGATTAATGGATGGACAGCCCTGCATGCAGCATCACAGAAAGGTCAAATCGATACAGTGAAATATCTGATAAGTCAAGGTGCTAATGTGAACAAGGGAAATAATGATGGATGGACAGTTCTGCACTTAGCATCACAGGGAGGTCATATCGATACAGTAAAATATCTGATAAGTCATGGTGCTGATGTGAACAAGAGAGATAATGATGGATGGACAGCCCTGCATTCAGCATCACAGGGAGGTCATATCGATACAGTAAGATATCTGATAAGTCAAGGAGCTGATATGAATAAAGGAAATATTAATGGATGGACAGCCCTGCATGCAGCATCACAGAAAAGTCAAATCGATACAGTGAAATATCTGATAAGTCAAGGTGCTGATGTGAACAAGGGAGATAATGATGGATGGACAGTTCTGCACTCAGCATCACAGGGAGGTCATATCGATACAGTAAAATATCTGATAAATCAAGGAGCTGATGTGAACATGGGAAAGATTAATGGATGGACAGCCCTGCATGCAGCATCACAGAAAGGTCAAATCGATATCGTGAAATATCTGATAAGTCAAGGTGCTGATGTGAACAAGGGAGATAATGATGGATGGACAGCCCTGTATGAAGCATCACAAGGAGGTCATATCGATACAGTGATATATCTGATAAGTCAAGGAGTGGATATGAACACGGGAGATATTGATGGATGGACAGTTCTGCACTCAGCATCACAGGAAGGTCATATCGATACAGTGAAATATCTGATAAGTCAAGGTGCTGATGTGAACAAAAGAGATAATGATGGATGGACAGTTCTGCACTCAGCATCACAGGGAGGTCATATCGATACAGTAAAATATCTGATAAGTCAAGGAGCTGATGTGAATAAAGGAAAGATTAATGGATGGACAGCCCTGCATGCAGCATCAAAGAAAAGTCAAATCGATACAGTGAAATATCTGATAAGTCAAGGTGCTGATGTGAACAAGAGAGATAATGATGGATGGACAGTTCTGCACTCAGCATCACAGGGAGGTCATATCGATACAGTAAAATATCTGATAAGTCAAGGAGCTGATGTGAACAAAGGATCGATTAATGGATGTACAGCCCTGCATGCAGCATCACAGAAAGGTCAAATCTATACAGTAGAATATCTGATAAGTCAAGGAGTTGATGTGAACAAGGGAAATAATGATGGAAGTACAGCCCTTCATATAGCATCACAGAAAGGTCATATTAATACAGTCAGATATCTAATAAGTGGAGGCGCTGATGTGAACAAGGAAAATAATGATGGAGTTACAGCCCTTCATATAGCATCACAGGAAGGTCAGGAAGGTCATATTAATACCGTGAAATATCTGACAAGTCGAGGAGCTGATGTCAACAAGAGAGATACTGATGGACGGACAGCCCTGCATGCAGCATCACAGAAAGGTCTTATTAATACAGTGAGATATCTGATAAGTGGAGACGCTGATGTGAACAAGGAAAATAATGATGGAGTTACAGCCCTTCATAAAGCATCACAGAAAGGTCATATTAATACAGTGAAATATCTGACAAGTCGAGGAGCTGATGTCAACAAGAGAGATACTGATGGACGGACAGCCCTGCATGCAGCATCATATGGAGGTCACATAGAAACAATGAAATATATGATATATCAAGGAGGTGATGTGAACAAAGGAACGAATGATGGAAATACAGTCTTGCATGCAGCGTCATCAGATGGTCAGCTTGAAATTGTAAAACATCTCTTGGGCAAAGGAGTGGATTTGAACCTGAAGGATGTTGATGGACGCATGGCCCTGCATAATGCAGCAATATTAGGTGATCTCCGCATCGTAAAGGTCCTGATGAAAACCGGATCAAAATTGTTTGCCATAGATTCCGTCGGAAATACACCTCTGCATTACGCACTGTCGTCAGGATTCTTTAATGTGGCGAAGTTTATTGCGCGTAAAGGTGTAACTCCGGTTGATTCAGACCAGCCAGGTGAATATACAAAGGCTTTGTTTGATGCTTCCAGGAAAGGTCAACTACAAGTTATAAAGTTGCTTATCGATGAAGGCGCTAACATCAATTGCCGCGTTACAGGTGGATCAACTGCTTTACACACAGCAACATCCGAGGGTCAGCTTGAAGTTGTAAAATATCTCGTGGGTGAAGGAGCGGACTTGAAGCTGGAAGATTGTGATGGACGCACGGCCCTGCATGCAGCATCAAGTGGAGGTCATCTCGAATCAGTGAAATATCTGATAAGTAAAGGCGCTGATGTGAACAAAAGAAAGACTGATGGAGGGACAGCCCTGCATGCAGCATCAATGGGAGGTCATATCGATACAGTGAAATATCTGATTAGTCAAGGCGCTGATGTGTGCGAGAGAGATAATGATGGATGTACAGCTCTTCATATAACATCCCATGGAGGTCATATCGAAACAGTGAAATATCTGATAAGTCAAGGAGCTGATGTAAACAAAGGAACGAATAATGGAAATACATCCTTGCATGCAGCATCATCAGAGGGTCAGCTTGAAATTGTAGAATATCTCTTGGGCCAAGGAGCGGACTTAAAGCTGAAGGATAATGATGGACGCACGGCCCTGCATCATGCAGCAATGGCAGGTGATCTCCGCACTGTAGAGCTTCTGATAAATCACGGATCCAAATTGTTTGCCATAAATGCCGTCGGAAAAACACCTCTTCATTACGCATTGTCGTCAGGATTTTTAGATGTGGCAAAGTTTATTGCACATAAAGGTGCAACTTCGATTAATTTAGACCAGCCAAGTGAATCTACAAAGGCTTTGTTCGATGCTTCCGGGAAAGGTCAAATACAAGTCATAAAGTTGCTTATCGACGAAGGCGCGAACATCAATTGCCGCGTTACAGGAGGATCGACTGCTTTACACACAGCAACATCAGAGGGTCAACTTGAGGTTGTAAAATATCTCGTGGGTAAAGGAGCGGACTTAACGCTGAAAGATTCTGATAGACGCACGGCCCTGCATAATGCATCGCAGAACGGTCACGCCGATATCGTGATATATCTACTAAGCAAAGACACAGGAAAATCCTTGCAGAAACGTCATGGAACGGAAAGGAGTTATACAAAGAAGGTGTGTATGGATGCGATACCTGAAGAATTGTTAACTGTATTATTATTATTCATATAAGCCTATAGTTATATCAGTATAATAAATCAACGTTAAAGGGACTTAGTAACATTGTCCAAATCCTCAAAATCCACTTCGAATTATAGCGGTTCCCTCATACCTTGTTGTATTCGAATTAACAATAAAAGCAGGGGACAAGTTTTGTTTTTTCAAATTTCCCTTTTGTTAAAAAGATATTTACGATTGAAGTGTTCAGATGTTTTATGATTATCCATTGGATCGTCAAAACCGTGTACAAAGTGAGTGCAATGAGTTAGTGAATATCACTTCACATTTTCACTCATTACTCGGCCATATAACGTCCATTTAACTTGAATTTTTCACACAACACCCAGTTGACATATCAGATAATAACAATTTACATTGTATGAACCACTCATCATTTTGCACATGTCAACAAAGTTACTAGATCCTTTTAAAGGGATGTATTAAATGTCTTGATATTTGCAAAAAGTGATGAATTGCCAGAGGTAAAACTGTCAGGGGTAATAATATCAGAGGTAAAAATGTCAGCGGTAAAAATGTTAGAGGTAATAATGACATACTGTAGGTTATAATGTCAGAGGTAATAATGATAAAGGTACAAATTTCAGATGAATTCTGCCAAGTTTGAATAAAGTCCATGTTTTCCTCTGACATTTTTACTTCTGACGTTTTTATTAGGCACTAAAAATTCACCTTACATGGGAATTATATGCCCGAGTAATAAGCTACAGTGCAAAGATATGTTATCTTACTCATTGTATCGACTTTGTACACAGTAATAACTTTCCAGTGGATAATTAGAAATCCTAAAATTTCAGTCATCAATATCTTTTTAACGAAAGGGAAATTCAAAAAAACTAAAACATGTTCAATGATTCTATTGGTAATACAAATACAATGCGATATGAGAGAACCACTCGAGTTTTAAGTAAGTCTTTGTGAACTTTGACAATTCTACGAAATCCCTTCAATAACAACAAAACACGATAAATAAATGTCACATGTCATTATCGGTTCCTGATTAGTTATTATTAATTTTGTTTATGGAGAGATACTTATTAGTCTAGTTCGTCTATTGCAATGTGAATATGCATATAATTTTAGGAATGAAACTAGCAAATGTTACCTGTTTATACATGCAAATGCGTAAAAAAATAATATGTAATATGTCAGCAACTGTTAAATATTGTATTGGTAGCAATCGAAGTACTCAAACAATCAAAAGCGTAATGAATATTTTAATTAAGTTTCGTTTTTCTTTTGGTCATTACTTTTGCAAAGGTATTAAAATTTCTCAACCAACAAGACACATGTGGTTTCACTTCCCTTCACCTCGCAACGCAGTTGGGACATAGAGCTACAATTGACGCGTTAATACTTCACGGCGCTGATCCAAACCTTAAATCAGAGGAGGGACAAACGTGTCTGCATATCGCCATCATAAACTGCGACAGGAATAAAAGAAAAACAAGGACAGTAACTTGGAACCCAGAGGTAAAGGAGTTATCTGGGTCATATTGCAAAACGAGTTACATACTATCGACTATGAAGATGTGCACATTTGAACCAATCCGATAGATGCATTTAGTTAGGATTTTTCAAAGGGGGGAGGGGGTGCGTAATTTAAAAAAACGTGAGCGAGATCGACCGGGGCCGAGACCGAGACCTCTGGTTGAGTCGTGTGAGCAGGGAGAGAGAGAGAGAGAGAGAGAGAGAGAGAGAGAGAGAGAGAGAGAGAGAGAGAGAGAGAGAGAGAGAGAGGGAGAGAGAGGGAGGGGGGGGGGGGGGGGATGAACACCGGCTTAGATTGCCGAGACCTATACAAAGTGGACCTTTCAGATTTGTTGTATTTGTATCCCTTTTTTTAGGGGGGGGGGGTGCGTAATTTACAAAAACGTGTGCGAGATCGACTGGGGCCGAGACCGAGATTTGTGTTACATCTTCTGACTTGCTTTTAATTACAACTTTACAATCGATTGCAGCTCTATCTACAACGGGGCCCTGATAGATAACCAATGATGCTACAATGATTGAAGCACACTATTTAATAACTAGCATAAGAATAGGGTAGCTATTCTATCGATGGCTATTAATTAAAAATACTATGAAGAGGCAAGATATATATTTATTGGTATTAAATGAGATTAATTATGTAACAACGAACCGATTATGCGTATATACATTTCCATATTATTTTCTTATTTCTAGAAGTCAGAAGGCATCCACCGAAGCGTCTTATCTCCGGACAAAGCTTTGGTCTGCTACCTCCTCGAGCATGGCGCTAGACTTGATATACAAGACAACGAAGGGTACCTGCCTATCCAGTATACAAAAGATGAAATCGTCAGACACATGATACACTTAAGGTATAGAACTACAGTTTTGTTAAAACATTATGAACTCATAGCAGCGGCGTAGCGTTGTTGGACTGATCAGGGGGGGGGGGGGGGGGGTGGCCTCCTGCCCCTTCCCCTGATGCTACACCACCGATGCGTGTTTAGGTGTGTAACCTTCAATTTGTTGTGTTTGTTTTATTTATTTAAACATGGAAAAAAAATCGCTATCAGCCGTCAGGCTGTTTTTCAGTCCTTATACTTACACAAAATACAGAAAAAATATTAAACAAAATGAAATATTTTCAAAACAAAAATACAAAATTAAACTTACATTAAAATGCAAAGAAGAATCTTATTTAAAACAAATAAAACATTGCAAAACAATGAAATACATGTATCAGGCTCCCATTTTTGTCAATTTTTACCAAGTCAGTGTCTGATAAATCACACTTACTGCCCGTCATAGCGTCGAACAACAAGCAATACGCGTGCCATTGTTAGTGTACATTCAGGTGTGTGCCGAGAGAACGGGCATAGTTGTTCGATAATATGAAGGGCAGTAAGTCCGATTTATCAGGCACTGACTTGGTAAAAATTATAAACAATGGGAACCTGACATGGTGTCACTCATGGTGTCACGCCCTAAAACAAAAACTACCCGACCAAAATGACTGTTCTTGGTACCGTTTTCCATTGGAAAGGACACCCTATCCGATATACATAATCAGTTCGTTACTATATGTTGGGAAGTTTCCCGTTCCGTTTTTTTTTTTTTTTTTTGGGGGGGGGGGGCACCCTGTATAGTAACAATGCCGTGCTTTGATCAATGTATGACCGCGTCCTTTCTAAGGACATAGAAGTTACGCAGGACTTTCGTTTTTTTACATTATCAACTTGTGGTTTCCAAAACGTTTAAGTTTGCAATGTGTAGCTATAAACATACATTTACATTTGTTTACATCTAACATGAGTTTGTTATGCATCAGCCAATTATACATAGAGGATTAATCAATATTAATCATATTTTTCTAATTCTATTAATTACTATGTCTATACAACATTAAACATTAAATGCAGTTGTTAGAAAATGGTTACACCATTACTTTTCCCGACCGCGAAATAATGTCTATACATTTTTCAATAAATGTTTTCAAAATAATGTTATTATCCCTTTCTCTCATCTGCACATATTTGTGCGATAAGAATGAAAAAATAACTAGAAATTGTGCTGTACGAATTAAACAAAATACTTACAAATTACAATAGCAGCTACCAACAGGTTATTTTCATGAATTTATAATCATTGTAGGTTCAACGCAAACCAGGTCACAGGTCATGTACAAGACATGTTTCTGATGAATGTGGAAGGAGCCAATCCTCGACGAAGTTCATAAATCATTTGAATTGAAAGTACATTAAACATTTAATTCAACCTATAACCTGAAAGAATAGGACATATTCGTATTACATTTCAAGTGCCTCGGCGAAGTAAAAGAAAATACCTCATAGCTTTAATGAGGCATGCTTAAAATATTTCAAAGAAACCAGAGGCAAGCTTTAAATATTTCAAAGAAACAAGAAATGAGTTTGGTTAAATTGAATCAAGTTCCAACAAATACAGAAGAGATAAAAAAACAAAAAGACAGACACTTGCTTGAGCTGTAACTTGCCTGTGTTTTGTCATAATCCCGACGATCCCCTCCTAGTACGAAATAAATGAACTTGAGTGTTTATACGGTCTACCTGACATACTGGGTTATAAAAGTTAATTTCTCGCGTATTGAACACCCTTGAATGAAGGGAAAAGTGAAACGGCAATTTTTTTCCTCAAATCCATTTCTTTTCTTTCTGAAGGCTGCGTAATCTGTTTTTGTCTGTCATATTTTTAATATTATTTGTTCGCTTATTTTTATTCTGCCTGCTAAGATCCACCCCTATAAAAACCCTCCAGCATTGACTAAATTGTGACATCATAATACCATTCAACCATCAGCCAGCTAGATAAACATGAACAAAAGATATGTTCTCACCCACTGAGTACCTTATTGCATTAGCATTGGATGTTTTTATTGAAACCCTTTTTTTCATGGTGAGTGGGATTTGTATAAAACGTGCAATGCTATTGTCAACAGGTGGTCAGTTAATAGGAAGTGACATACCAATGTATTTTGTTCATCTAGCTGACTGATGGTTGAATGGTATTATGATGTTACAAAAGTCAATTGCTTCTGGAGGTTTTTTTTTTAGGGGTGAAGCTTAGCAGGTAGAATAAAAGTAATAGAAGAAATAATAGAAAAAATATGACAACAATTTACATTAAAAAGTCAACAGATATGTGATGTATTCATTATTACAGATTTTAAAAAGTCAACATGCGTTTGTAATTTAGTCACCCTTTAAACATTTTGCTGTTACCCCGTTAATCAACGTACACATTATCAACGGCGTGTCGATCACTGCTCTACCAATTTTTTTAAAATTAAATATCTTTACTATTTGCAATTTGTTCAACTACACAAACTATGTAAGTCGGAATTAGGTTAGGTTAGGTGATCAACATGGTCAAATATGTCATAGAGGTCCCTTGACACAAAACCACGCTTTAAATGACAAGTAGTGAGTTTACATGTGAATGATGGAGTGGGGACAAGTTTATTTGTATGTAGTTCATTGACATTTCATTATATATTCATATCATATTTAGGACTGGCTCTGGAAGTGCAACTCCGGAGTACAAAGGTACGAAAGTTTACATTATTGAAAGTACTTTGTCTACTAACGTGATTCAATTTCTTTCCTGCTTATAGCGCAATTGTAAGCATACATACTTATTCATTTTTAATTTTTGCTTATTAATTTTAATTGAAATATCAATATGACTAGAATAGTCTTGCTCTCATATAATAATGATTTCACAATAGGTATTCAGCTGATAGGTATAGTTACTTTATGATAAATATATTGTAATGAATTAATTTTCTGGTGGTTAATAATTTAGAACAGTTCCAATTATGAATTACTTTATATCACTTAAATAGTTATGAATTAGTGTAAACAATTCATTGTTGTAATGTGGTTGATTATTATGCACAATGATTTGATATTTGTATAGTGTAGCTTTGTTTATCTTATAGTGATTTACTTTAATGTTCCACTTCATTTGGAATTGAATGTAACAATTGCTATATTGTATTATTTATACTATGTATGTTTTGATGTTCAATGTACACTGATCCTTTCATCACTGCTGCTGATCAGTTTGAAATGTATACTAAAATAAATAAATAAATAAGTAAATAAATAAATCAATCAATCAATAAATAAATAAACATATGATAAATCTATAGGAGAGGAGCCACTTAGAGGGTACGAGATTAATAAATCATGTTCAAGGTCAAACTCATTCAATGCTTACACAATTCGGTTATGGGATATCGCTAAAAATGTTGATTATTTTTTAGTAGGGGTCATTAAAAAATGTAATATTGACAACGAACAAATGCTTACTTACTCACATTCTGCCAAGAGGAAATGTTACTTATTAATACAGTTTGAAATGTCCTTCTTCAAAATACGTTGTGGCTGCTTTGGACGGATGGGTCACACATTTCAACTAAAGACATGAGAATCGTGTTATGTTTATTTCAATTTAGAATTAAAAATATCAGTCCAATGTCAAAAATCGATGTAATACCAATACATCATGCAGTCATATGAATATAATACTTTACTACATTTTACCATGCTTACAAACATGTCAATCAATTGGTAAACCTCATACACCAGTCTTAAAGGGATAGTTACGTTTTGGTATAGAGAGCTATTCGAACCAAACAAAAATTTCGTGAGGAAATCAAAGCGTACAATTTGAAAAAGCACAACATTTCAATTACAGTATGAACTTTATTTGATCAAAATCGGTTCAGAAACAGCTAAAATATGCATACCAACATCAATAAGAATTAGAATGAATGTGGGGACTGGGGACCAACATTCACATTTGTTGATAAAAAATTGTTGAAATTTAAATTGTCTGGAGAGCGCCCTCTTGTGTTCACGGCTGTTTATTCAATAAATATATTTTTAAAAACGCTTGCGCAATATTTCAAATCGATCAAAATGGTTTTAAAATTTGTTTTGATCTCTATTTATTGTTTTTTTTTAAACAAACATCCTATTCACATTTGTTGATAAATAATGGTTGACATTTGTGTGTTAACGGCTGCTTTTTGAAGGAAAATAGCCCGATATAACTGAACCATGTATATTGCTCTACTACCATTCCAGTATCCTTGAATTATAACTGTAAGTTTTTAAAGTGATCCATGTAAAGTGTCTAACTCCACGAAAATTACTTGGAGCTTCCTCAGTTCTCTTCTGCCGTGTTGTTTAGCTTATGGTAAGAGAAGAATAAAATAGGGTTAGATTTGTTCAAATGTCCCTTCAGTATAAAGATAATTATCATTGAAAATCATCATTTCAAAAGCGTTAGCTATTACGTTTTTGGTAAAACGTACAATTGCCGTAGTTAAACACGCCCGGCCGCGGCCGGCGGCGCGCCTCGCGATCACGGACTCTGGCCTGCGGAGTAGCCGAAACCTTCGGCAGCACGACGAGTCGTTGAGCTGAGCGCGCGCAAATTCTGTACCGTCTGTATACACGGGTGCGGATATCGTCAAACGGATGATTATTACTGCAACAAATCAACGGCAGGCCATCAATATTTGGTGATAAAATATGAACTCAATATTTGTTGTTTTCACTAGGTAAACAGTGGACGTTTTCTTTCAAACTTTCACAAATCTTCTAATTGTATTTTACAATGATATTGATATAGGATTGAAGTCTCAAATGTCATTTAGTGCAATATCTGACACTTAACATGGATCACTTTAATGATAATTTGTAAAATGTATTACTATAGTTCTGTTTCACGAGAACTGTACTGTTCATTTAAAATTGCAATGACAGACTGAGAGATGAAGCTATTTTTTCTACCGTATATTTCTACTAAGGGTAATTGCATTGTTACGTGTTTAGATAATGTTACTTTGTTTATATATGTATGATATTAATCCTTATTTCATACAAATATTTAGTATTCAGTACAGGGACTAATACTCAAACAGTCACTGCTGATGGAAAGAATATATACTTGGAAGAACTAAAAGTTACTGTCACAATTCCACGTGGTGCACTGGAGAGAGGTAGTCAACGTGAAATCACTTTGAAGACAGTGACTGACGCTTCAAGGATCAATATCGCGGATCATGAGTCTTTAGCTTGCTATGGTATTAGTTGTGAAAGCAGCTCACCTGGTCTCAAGTTCGATCGCCCCATCGTGATGAAGATCCCACACTCGGCCATGGTTTACAACGGTGACGAAATTCGCCCTTTCATCGTTTCCCGACCAAGTAATCTAGGAACAGGTATTATGTCATCCATTTGTAACATTAAGGACAAAGAAAAAAAGAAAAAAAATGAAATAGAAATTGTATGTGACCCGTCGCGGAGAAAGAAGCTAAAATCAGGAAAATCTCATAAGATTTCTAGAGAATGTAAATCGGCATCTAGAGATCAATATTGAAGTGTGAATATTAATAGTGTGTACCATGATCTTCTGAAAATGATTAAAGACGAGGATATACAAATTAATCTAAACACGTTTAATTCTGTTGCAAAACAAGATCTGAGGAAGTTGAAAGATGAAACCATTACATTTTTATATCGATAAAGAAAAGTTAACCGTTTCAAAGGTTTTCATGTCTGGGTGCATTTTGAGATTTCCTCTGTTCCTCTCTATAAAATTGTGGTGTTGTACTCTTTATCTAAGACGGGTTTGAACTACTATATGAGCTTAATACTCATATAGACGTAGACTGCAACACTGGATACTTTCATGTTATGTTATATTTTAATTTAAGATTTTAAATTGTATCATACTATCTGAGGCGAGATCGGTGATGTATTCCACAAAACAGTTATATGCTATTTTGTCTTCATAAACTGCTACATATGATCAAGCTAACACGTCATACTAGAACAGGTGTAATAACTATGTAATTGCATGTTAGTAGCGTTGATAACATTCCCTTTAAATGCACATTAACATTTCACTTCCAAAGCGTCCTACAAACCTGAGCAATATGTGCAACATGTCACCATTGATTTTCATAATGATGTTGATATGTTACACAGATCCAGCAAAGGCGACGAAAGTAAAGTCAGCATCTACTCCTGATGTTCTTCCGTACTGCAAGGTCAGCGAGAGATGCTTTGAGCTTCACGTTGATTACTGTGCCGAGTGGTGGATACTACTTCCTATAGAGCAACACATAGCTTGGAAGGAAATCATTTGCACCCCTTTCATACCAGAACATGTGAACCCAGATGAGAGGTGTACCATTAAGCTTCACCTGAGTGATAACCTCGGATGTGACGAACAGGTGACTATGGGTCATTACTTCTTGTTATCATAAAGAGAATCTTTAGAAATCAAAATATTTGATGGAATCACTTGAAGATGAAGAGGCTTTTGTGTAATTATTTTGAATATATCTGTCCTTACACAATGTTTACTACACGACCAATTATTTAAGACCTTATCCTTATAAACCCAACTGTATTTCATCTCAATAACACGGCTGATAAATGGTGTGAACGGCCTAAACAAAAAAACAACAGTACGAACAGTGTTAACAAAGCGGACGACAACTTGTCGGTATTCCTGCTGGGTCGCTAAGTACTATACATATAAACTGTGGCGTAGTTACGGGGGGGGGGGGTGGGGTGGGGGGGGGGGGACACGTTCCCCCTCTATAATTTGCCTACAACAAAGCAAAAACATAAGGGAAATATTTGTATAGATATAGAATTACATCAGTCGGACTGTGCTAAACTACTGGATACTACTCATAGTATGACGCTACCATATTCTCACTTCTTCTTATTATTTTCATAACAGCGAGAAGCCAGTGAAAAAGAAAAGCACTATCGAAATGCCCATCCTCCTGTGTCTTTCAATGTGATGCCGAAGGCGGGTGACGTCATCATTTCTTGTGAATATGGAGGCGAGTCTAGGACCGAGGTAAGCTAATCAATTTTCTGTTTTCCGTTTTAGTCAATATTTAGGGCCAGCCAATGGCCAATGTTGTCTCCTTTTTAGTAATGTTGCGACATTATTAGAGTGCACACAAAAAATGAGAACTGTTTTTTGCGAGTAAAATCATACCCTACCCATTAAGTCGAGTGTTTTTTGGGGGGTTTTATTCAGAAAAAATGTATTTTTACACGAGCTTCTGCGTATTTGTTATGCAAAGAAGAATATACGCAACTTAATGCATATTTAAAGTGGAACGTCAGCCATTTATTTACCCGGTGAGTCTCTTTTACTCATTGAAGTGCATACAATTAATATTGGATGAGTAATTCTCAAACCTTCATGACCAAATGAGTACAAATATTCACGAGTGTGTAGCTGGGCTTCTTGCTTCCCTTTACGTCATGGACTCTTTATTCGTTGAATGAGTGAAAATCTCTTCGAAGTGAACGTATACTCGTCATAGGAGTGATCTTACTCGGCTAGCTAGCTAACTCTGATCTGTATATAGTGTATACATACACGGTATATTACCACGTATTATGCATGCCTGCGCGGTCCGTCTCATCTGCAGCTGAATAAGTGTAAGCTAATTTGATTATTCTAAATTTAGAATCAGTATTAATAATATTACTGAAGGGGATCCCTTGAGTTTTAGACCTTTTCTACAACTGTTTAGGCTATAAATAATTGGTAGACACGCTACATGTATAATATATTTCATTTGAAATTGAAGCCGCAAAAATTGTAATATTACGAACCACGTTAAGCGCGAGGCCAAGGCTGGGCCAAGCCAGGCAAAACAGCAAGGCCGCGCCGGGGCGTCGGGGCTCACTCCGGTCTTATACTAAGTAAGATCCCCAGGGCCAGGGCGGCCAGGCCATGACCACTCGAGGCCGGAAGAGGGGCTTCCAATTATTCATAGCCTAAAGCAGTTTTTAGAAAAGGTCTAAAACTCAAGGGATCCCCGCCAGTAATATTATTAATACTGATTCTAAATTTAGAATAATCAAATTAACTTACACTTACAACATTATGTTAAATTACACACCAGCTTGAGTAAATATAAAAATACCCATATGCCATGTATAGTGGCAAATGAATAAAACTCGCATGCGTGCGTTTTTCAACTTAATTTGATGAGTCAATGCACTCAACTATAGTGGCAACGATTTTTTTGGTTTTTTGAGTAAAATCACCCCAAAAATATTTGGGTGATATTACTAAAAAAAAACAAATAAATCGTTGCCACTATAGTGACACACATAGTTGAGTGCATTGACTCATCAAATTAAGTTGAAACGCACGCATGCGAGTTTTATTTATTTACCACTATAGTGACACGGCATATGAGTATATTTTGTAACACTCACAACATTATGTTAAATTACACACCAGCTTAAATGGGTAGTTGAGTATTGGTCAAACTTAACTTTAGTAACCAAAACCAGCACGATTACGGTACAAACTAATAGTTATTACTTCACCATGCTCGAAAAGTATACACAATTACAAACCACAAAATAAAACCCGTTATCATTAAAAAAGAGCCGTTACAACTCGAAGTGTCAAATTAACGCCAGCGCGAAGAACTAGCGTTCTAGGTCCTAATACGGGACTGTAGTGCAGTGCGCGGTAATAGTACGTGTAGTATGTACATGTATTGCAAGCCTCGTTTGTTCGCCTTTCGTTTCGGAGTCGCGCTAACACACGGAGACAAGTCCATGAGGCGCAAATATTACTGCTTTTTTTGCGAAATGGAGGAAAAATCATAATCTTAATCCACCCGATAGTTTGATCACATATTGGAGAGTGAATTGCTGGTAAGTACCGTATCATATGTATAGTTTTAAGCACAATTAGCGTGCACAAAAATATTTAGTTTCAGTTCTCTATCATGACGACCTAGATCGCTAGCGACTCGCGCTAGCGTTCTCTAAAAAGTGATGTCCGGACGTCAAACACTTTTATATAATATTTTGAAAGCAAATTGCACAACAATTAGAGCATTTGATTGGGAATTATTATCATTTCCCATGTTTTTTTTTAATGATCTTTCATATGGAACTGAAATCAACCAAATCTGTTGGAATTAATTTTGGGGGGGCACTTCGGAAAATACCAATACTCAACGCTCCCTTTAAGTAAATATCACTCACAACATTATGTTAAATTACACATCAGCTTGAGTAAATATAAAAATACTCATATGCCGTGTCACTATAGTGGCAAATGAATAAAACTCGCATGCGCGCGTTTTTCAACTTAATTTGATGAGTCAATGCACTCAACTATGTGTGTCACTATAGTGGCAACGATTTATTTGTTTTTTTTAGTAAAATCACTCAAATATGTTTTTGTGTGTAGAAGTCATGCATACGTAATCCACGAACACCTTTCAATGGAAATACTCAAGACTTCATGAATTGACATGTATGTAGACGAAATAAACATTGTTTGTACAGTATATGTTAGTAGGGCGGCATTTACACCAAAATGTAGAACGGACTAATACAGTCATGTGTATGTTCACTTGAAAAACTGATTTGAATTTATTATTCTTTTTTCACAGCGAGTGTTATCCACGGCGATTCGACACCAACTTTCCACAGTTCGATCATTCTCTGCATCTAGACCCGGTCAAGCCGGCCATGCTGAGATGGTGAGGTTCACCATTAAACAGGATGGAAATGCCTTCTCTTCCTGCCACTTGACTTTCCTGCTGAAAACACAGGGTTTGTATATAATTATCTCTGTATATGCCAATCACGACAAAATTGTCCTGTGAAATATACGGTGCTTGGCATGTAACACTGCGGGCTGCACAATTTATTTTGTTACCGTGCTTTACATGAATGTCTTTGTTTTGTCATATATGTTTTGTTTTGTTTTTGTTGTGTAAAAGGTAAAGGCAACTACCATGTATTTGATACATGGAACATACAAATGGGATAGTAAATAGTTTAAAAGGCAAATGGCTGTATAATATCATTCCTATAAATATTTGATAGTTATTTAATATCACATGTTTTCTGTTTTATTTACAGCATCCGAAATTGTCAACACGTCGAAGGACACAGACCAACGCAGGTGAAAAAATTTTTCATAAGAAGCATTTTATCGAACATTTACGAATTACATACAGTGTTAGTTATTTCTTATTTTATATTTTGTATACAACTGTTGTATAATATTTTCTAGCTAGATCAAGATCAGTATAAAACCATTACATATGGATCGATGTCGACAGTGAACGTACCAATGATACCAAGAGAGGATCTGGTGAAAAATATATCGAATTATGATACCTTTCGCGATATCGAACCTAATAACTCAACACTTTTAGCATTTGTAGATGTTAAATTTCTAAAAGGATCATTGATAGGAAACTTTTGCTGTGAGTTGTGATTCATCCAAACTATATTGATCCAAACCTACATAAATATTATGTAAAGTAAAACATTTAAAATCATACAATTTCTCATTTATATTGTTTGTGCTTCCTTTGTCCCTCAAGCAGTTATATCGATCATATGGACTGCTCGAGCTCGTCAGATTCTGAGGTATATGAAATAGCCAACGAAATCAGTATGGACCAGTACTATGAGCTTGGAATTGCTCTGGGCTTTAACATTCCTCAACTAAACCAGAACAGAAACGAACAGTTAACCATCGATATGTTGCTTCATTGGAAAAGGGGACTCCCACCTAACGTGAATGCCAAGGATGCTCTAGTGAGTGCAGGAGTACTCGATGATGCTGCAGAAACACGACTGGAACGTGAACACAATGGTGAGCATCAATTTCGAGCCAATTTAAAGGCTTTTTTGTTTGTTAATGAATTGTAAGTTTCTATTATTTTATCTTGCTCAAATACGCTTCTATTTCTCTCTCTCTTTCATTTATGCGCACTGAGACTTAATTGTAAGATTGTACTATATAAGAAACGACTATTATTATTATTATACAAATCAACAATCTCTGGACTTGTTAATATGCTGGTATTATTGCAAAATTAGTTTGCTGCGAAATTAAGGGATTTTGCAAAATATGAAACATGTAGTTTGACTAAAGTAAGCCATGAAAGGCATATATGTGCCCCGTCTCTTTCAGAGGAGCCTAAAGTCGCGCGAGGTCGAACCTCAGAAATCATGATTGATTTGAAATTCCATTAAAATGTCCCCAAAAATATTATTGGCTCAGTCCCTTCTCTGGTATTTGTTCAACCGGTAGGCAAAATTTCCAGTTAAAATGTTTAGTGGAAAGGTGAAAATTAAGGAGAGTTTTGAAGTATGTTTTTCGCGGGATTGAAAAGTTTGCTTTCTAAAATTCTTTGCTCCTAAAAGCGATCGATATTAAGCTCCGCCTCTTAACAACCCCTTTTGTGCGGTACGCACCGATCTCTATAGAATTTTTGTTTTCTATAGAGATCGGTGGCTGGACGGGGTACGCGTTCTGTGAGGCGCGCCCCGTAGCAGCTTTATTTTTTCAAAAGGACTGCACGCGCGATATATCGCGGTATGGTTACATCAAAGGAATGGCTGCACTGCCTGTATTGATAAGTCGAACAATAACGAGTGCATGTCCAGGGGGCGGACCCCCTTTTGTTAAATAAAAGTGCTCGCTATTGTATTCTGTGCGCGGTGTGTACTTGCGGCCGAGTTTATCCTTCCAAAATCACTTTTCTCTACAAAGCATGTATTATATTCATCAATTTTTGGAGGAAAATGTGTAAGTCATACTGTTTTACTGATATGCAAGTTTTCAAGAAAATTGGATAAAGGTTGCTACGACATTCTATTCATGCAACCGTTTTCACGTATGGCCTGCTTAGGAAGCAAATTTCACTTTCGAAACGGATGTAAAACTTGTTGAGCGATTTTCTCGGCATTTTATTTTCAGATAGTTAAAACTTACCCTTAGAAAAACGTCAATAACTCTGCGTTGCAGAATCATTATGAGACGAACTTGATATCATATCAAAGCTTAGATAATGCTGATTCGAACTAGCTAAAAATCCAGAAAATTATTTATCCGACTTTTGGTTCTTCTCATTGTGACGGGTCACATATGCGTGGGTTAAAATGGGAAGTCAGCAAATACCAACTCGCACTCCACCGTAATCTCCCGAGGTAAACTCACGATATATGTTGGATCGATCGAAGAGCGGTGCTTCGAAATATCTGAACACGGGCCTTCTTATGAAATTACATGCAGCACACAGCTGGTATATATTATATACCGTGCGAATTGCTCGAGCTGTAACCCAAGGCAATACATCGCTGATCATCGCTGATAAGATCAAACAGCGGCACTTTGAAGTCGGTGCGGTTGAGCGTGTTACGTAATATTTTCGCTCGTAAACATCTCTGATGGATCTCCATTCGACTAGTACAAACATTCCGAACGCGGCTCTTTTTGATGCATTTTCGACTCGGGTGTTCGTGAAGTGGGACAGTTTGCGATCGCTACTTATAACTGAGCCAAAAGGGGATTACGCACCGTGCGTAAAAGTGCGCAATATGGATCCACGCGTCTAATATACCGGTCTGAATTCCCTTCAACTATCAAAGAAAAGGAACACTATTTACTATTGTGGAAAAGGTGAACATTGGTGTCAGATTTCATCACCTACTGCATACCCATTTATTATTATTTTTTTATATATATTTTGTAATACTATACTTGACTTAAGTTCCTGGACACTTTTCAGTTCAATCATAAATAGCTCCAGATTTGTTAAATACATACATTATTATGTTACCATAACCCGGACAAGGTACAAGAGAAATCTGAAAGCTTTAAGTAGTTTTATTTCAATTTAACCAGGTAAATGGATCACTTCGAAGTATGGAATATATACATACCCTCACCAACCATATATGGACAATATTATTTTGTGAAAAGCGTGTATTTTGTTCTCGAGATATAGAATTAAACCTTTGAAGAAAATCAAAATAAAAAAGACAAATTTATTACGTACATAAATAACGGAGAGATTCATTCAGAACATTACAAATATAGGAAATCATGCTTCGGTAGGGAGGTACGGGTTTGCATAATGAATATTTCATACATTTTGAGCCCCATGCATATTGGGAGATCCTAGTAAACAAGCCAATAAAAAACATTTCAATAACCTGGGATATCAGGTCCCCTTTTGTGAAGGGGTAAGCAGTCGCGCTGTCTAATCACTTTTTATTTGTATCTTTCCCTTTCATGTTCTTCTTCTTCACGGGATCGGTATTTCAGTCATCGCTAGTCAAGAGTAAGATCTACATTGGTTATATTAATATAAAGTAGTAGTAAAAGCTAAGATGTTTATTTTATTTTGTATTTCGAGTAAATGTTAAAACTATCAAATACAAAAATGTGCTTTCATGAAGGTAAACTTGTATCTCAATTATAAATACCAAGTAAAATAACTCTTAATAAACACATCAGTTTAAAAATGATATTAGAAAAGAAGTTTACTCTATGTGACTGTGCGACTAACCTGTTCATTTACAGTGAACTGGACGATAAATCTGTAGCTGCAATCGCACGCACTTTGATGTCTGAACAATTCTATGATGTAGGGAAGAAACTCGGAATTCCAAAAACCGAACTTGAGCACCTGGAATATCAGAATATGGTGAACACACAAGAAGCTGCCGCACAAATGCTGTCGTCATGGAAGGCATCACAGCAACCTGGCGTTGAGGCTGCAAAAAACGCACGAGAGATTTGGAATTCAGTAAGGTCTGCTGCCCAACCACGAGCGGAGGAAGGTATGATGTATGGCGCTAGTTGTACATCGTATCATAACCTATTGCATTTTCCATACCAAATACAGTTTCGTTTATAGCGTCATAGCTTTATAATTTATAATAACAGACAATACTTAACAAGGCTTAAGGGAATTTTACTTCAATGCTATAGCAAACATTTTCTATTTTGAAGAACTCGATGGTTTGTATTTACTTGTTGGAAATACATATCATCATGTTGGTCACTATACTCAGAACGGCAATCATTTTGATGATATCCTGAACTTTGAGGTGATCGCAAGAATCGGTATCTACCTTTAGAAATACATAGACCAATAATACAGTTTTACCGTATTAATTATAAGCAATATATAATATAAATAATTTCTATTGCCTTGGCTAACCACAAACATGTCGATTTCTTTTCTCTGCATGTCTTTTTCACGTGTAGATGAAGCTGAAAACGCACTAAGTGACAGGCTGATCATTGCTTTATCGAATAAGATAAACCCCAGTCTAGTACCAATTCAAAACTTCAGCGTTTACCTTGGGTTTGAAATATCTGCTGGAGATCGTGCTATGATGAAGGGTATGCACCAATGCAATGTGCAGATTGCCTACAATGAGTTACTCCAGGCATTCAGCAACAAACATGGCACTGGAAAGGATGCTGCCCTCAAGCTCCGAGACATTCTCAGGAAAAACGACATGGTACCGATGGCTGAATCGCTCGAGCGAGGTAAGAATAAAATATGTTATCATAGTCATACCCGTATTGGTACATGATATGTTGCAGTTATAGTGCGTACGATTGTTTTACATTGAAGGGCTCTGGAATGAATATGTTGTGGGGTAGAGGACAAATTACTTAAAGGGCATCAAGCGTGGGGATGCTACACAGCGGGTCGCCATTTTGAACTGGGTTAGTTTGCGCGCACCGCATGACACTGAGCTAACGTGCATCACGCACCGTGCGCAACGTGTACTTAAGATGGCGCCGCGCATCTGATTTGACGAATCTGAAGTACCTTTAAGGTGTGGCAAGAGATTATATGTACATTTCGAAATAAACGTTTGCGTGATCAAAATCAGATAAAAATAAAGTAATTCGCATAAAAGCCGCGAGTGATGAATTTCATTCGCGATAACAACAAATTCAATATTTACACATCCTTCTCATTAGTGAAACAAATATACATTGTACCAGTGCAGTATTTTAATTATTCCCGATTTTATCGCAATATATCAAGCATGTGTTAGGATTAGAGTTAAGGGTAATCGGTCTATATGTGGTATAAACTGTGTACAGTTCATATTATTCATTCAAGTGTTATATGTACTTTAGAATGGGTTAATTGTTTAGATGTGTAATTAATATAATGCTAAAATTCATTTGTTTTGCCTATCTAAGGACTTCTTAGACAATCGTTCTAAAACGGGTAAGCATATTCGTAAGTTTGTAGCAGTAAAATTAATGTAAATACTCGTACATTTTTTTCAAATTTCTTCTCTCCTTGAAATCAAAGAATTGCAAAGATTGAACATCGATGTCCAAGACAAGGGTCCCGAAGTCCCCTTTGATTCAGAGTCGACAGGTAATTAAGATAAAATTGTGGATCTATGTGTTTTTCAAATGATCCCCTGCAATGCATTTTTGTTTGGCCTTGATGTTTTCTTCTACAACTTCTACCAGGCAACTAAGACATTTGCCTCATTACACATTAACAAGGTTAATACCCCAGACCGAATATGGGCTATCCAGCCGCTGCTTTGTTATTGCATCCGTTTAACTCATCTTTATTTCGTATATAGTTATTTTAATACTTCTGTAAATAATTTAACCATGCGTGCATTATACATATTCCTGGCTTTCTTTTTCGTAAAGTCTGTTTGTTTTATCATAGTAATAATATGGGGTTTCCATCAACATGCTACTTGCTCTCTATTGATTGCTACGTAACCGTAATGCCATTTTATGACCTATTTATGAGCAATTGTTGTGATATCACTATATATACTATAACCATTATTGAAAGTATTTGTACAATAATTAGGCAGACATTAGAAAAAATCGATTGCGTTGGTATTGTATCACAATGTAAACAATGATGTACAAGAGAGATATGGACGCCGAAAGTAATTTTGGTTGAATTTGACACAGTGAATTAATCATTTTAAGTTAATTTGATAGTTAAAGTTTCAGAGATCAATCAAAATTAATTGAGGTCCAACTCAATGATAGTTGGTATGTGTCGTTATACCTGCCTCTTTCAATTAATCCATTCATTTGCAGAGCATATTCTTACAATTTAAGTACGATAATCCACTTTAAATATTATACAGTAAGTCCTGTCTGAGCGACAACATGTATATATAAACAAACCTGTCTGATAGTGGCCATCAAATTTAAAGTGATCCCTGGCACGCTTACCAGAATACAAAAATACTATGGAACCTTTCCATAGAGGTAACCTGTTTACAGTATTCGGATTCTTATTCTGATATGCACTTTCCATGTTTTAATCAGCTTGGGTAGGTTTGACTGTATAATCTTTAAAAAATACATTTCTCTCCGTAGAAATGGAATCAACCTCTACAAGACGTCTTCATACTACTTCCAGACGGACCATTGGTAGAGAGGGTAGAGGGTTGTCCTTGAAGAATGTCAGAATGTCTATCCCAGCTGGGGTTCTCGAGCAAAGACAAGATGTATCCCTTGAGCTTCGGGCAAATCCATCGTCCATCAAGTCAGATGGCGTCGGGTCACTCATCACGTTACATAAGTGTAATATCTACCCATCACCATTAGATCTTCATCTCCAAGTAAAAGAGTAAAAGAGGTATGAGTTACTCAATCTGCAATTGTTTTCAAACTGCTTATCACATGTTATACATATTATATGTATATAAATGCACACCGAGCATAGAAAATTGTGCTTCCCAAGACCTCCTAAATATAATACATTTCTGGTCAGGTATCTTTATGTTTGAATATGATGTACAAGTGTTGATAATTCTGCATTATATACATTTCTACTTGAATATAATTTGTTTGTATCTATACTTCATTCCAGATTCAGTCACCTGTGACGTGTTGCTACCGATGAGACGGGAATACCCATCGAATCAATAACGCCATCACCAACCTTGACGAGAAGATGATTATAACGAGACGAGAAGACATCTTGAAATTCGTCTTTTTGTTTATACCTTAATTTGTATTCTGAAATACGGATCAAACGTGTACTACAGCCCCAAACTCACAAAATTGACCGACTTAAGCCGTCTATACCATCGCTAGGATGTATGATGGCTTCTGATTCCTTCTCTCTGTCTTTCTGCTTTAGTCAAGAACTCAAGGTGTCTATTGCAGTCTGCCTTGATACAATCAACCCATCTCTTTGTTTTTCGTCTTGTCACACAATACTATTGTGCTCAGAGAAAAAAAAACATTGAATGATCACATTGACTTAGACGTTCATTCTCTGCATTAGTTGCCAATGGAATTTCGTACTAAACACAACAAAAAAAGTAACTCCCCCCTAAGCAAAATGGCGTAACTTTTTAACAAATTGGGTTTGAGCAACATAACTTGGCAGGAATGTTTCTAAAATGATTGGCTAACGTCTCTGTGAAAATTTGATCCGCCATGCCATGCATGAGTGAGCACACATTAAAGGAAAAATGTCACTCTTCAAAAGTCACAAGAGTCAAAAAGTGAAAATTCTGCCTTTGATGTGTGGTCACTCATCCATGACTCGACGGACCAATTTCATTTTCACACATAAGTTAGTCAATAAATGTAGGAACAATCCTGCCGAGTTATTTTGCTCAAAACCTTTTCGTTAAAAGTTATGTTATTTGATTAAGGGGGACTTATTTTTGTGTTGAGTTTAATTGGTCAGTATTGTTGGAATAAACTCAACAAAAAAGTAAGTCTCCTCTTGATTAGAATAACATAACTTTTTAACAAAAATGTTTTGAGCAAAATAACTCGGCAGGATTGTTTCTACACTTATTTACTAACTTCTGTGTGAAAATGAAATTGGTCCATCGAGTCATGCATGAGTGAGCACACATCAAAGGAAAGATTGGCACTTTGTGTGCTCACTCATGCGTGACTCAATGGACCAACTTCATTTTCACTCAGAAGTTAGTCACAAAGTGTAGAAACAATCCTGCCGAGTTATTTTGCTCAAAACATTTTTGTCAAAAAGTAACGTCATTTTGATTAAGGGGACTTACTTTTTTGTTGTGTGTATTACAAAAGCGTGCATGATTCATTATCACAACAAAAAAAGTGAGTCCCCTAATCAAAATGCCGTCACTTTTTGACAAACTTTGTTTTAAGCAATTTTGATGCGATGACATAATGATGTGTATGGATCAAAGCTTCAAGTCTGTAAGTTCTCTATGTATTGATAGTTTTAGTCTTAATGTTATTTTGACATGACCACATGCAGTTATTGCCAGCAAACCAGTCCATCTAATATGCTTCATTAATAAAAGAAAGAGTATTTTATTGCACCGAACAGTATTGTGTCAACCAACCTATCTAAACTAAAACCATTTATAATTTTTCATTGGAATCGACTAGGGTTTTTGTGTTTCTATGAAAAAGAAAAACATTAAGATCCATGAAATCAAGTTCTTTTTCTGTATCGCTAAATTATTGTTAGTGATATGTAAGATAATTTATAAGGACAGAAAGAACTTGTCAAACTTCCTTTAACCCTAATAAGGCCAGGGGGGGGGGGGGAGCATAATGGCCCCCCCTCCGCGATTTTTTTGTATTGCTCCAAAACGCGGTAAGATGACGCGCCGCTGCTTGGTGACATTTTTCCTTTTGGTCTTGCGCATATTTTAAAACAAAATCTTTGAAAATCGGACCTACCGTCACGAAGTCACGTGACCTTTTGTCTATGCATGTCAGCCCGAACATCGCTCAATTTCGTGATTTGTGTACAAAACATATGGAAATATCAGTTTTCGTAAAAAGAGGTATATCATTGGTTATTTGGTCTTGTTAACATTTTATATGTTTGTTTTGGGGTTCACAATAGTTGAATTATAATTAGAAATAAAATAAACAACAAAAACAATGAAATACATCAGTTAAAAAAACAATGAAATACATCAGTTAAAAAAACAAAGAAATACATAAGAAAAAAAAACAATAGAAAACATAAGGCAGAAGCTGGCTCTTCCAAATTTTTTTGTCGTATTATTATTCCAAATGCTCTAAAGAATATATGTAGTGAAAACAAATGTTTAATTATGAAGAATATATGATTTATGGCTAAAAATATGAATTGTATGACCTTGTTTGCATAAATTACCAAAAATAAGCAAATTAATGAATTTGTCAAAAAATTAAAACTACCATTGTATTCTATACACTTCACTTATCATGCGTGCACATTTTCACGGCCATAAGCAGCTCCGCGGCCGAGATCTTAAGGGGGGGGGGGGCATAATGCCCCCCCCCCCGGCCGTAGGAAGACCTCAAATAGTCGCTAAAACTTGTATACGTTATCATTATATAATTCTAACTAGCTTAGATGGTAGAAAGAAACCTATAGAATTCACATAATTGGCAACGATGTTTACATTCAATATCAACCGTTATCACAAGGTGGCGCTATATTCAGACATCTGAATCTATCAACCGTTTTCTTTCAAGTTCGATGTGATTTTTTCTAGAATGTACATTAAAGGGACTTAGTAACATTGTCCAAATCCTCAAAATAAATTTGTCATTCTAGCGGTTCCCTCATACCTTGTTGTATTCGTATTAACAATAAAATAATGGGACAGGTTTCGGTTTTTCAAATTTCCCTTTCGTTACAAAGATATGTACGATCGAAGTATTCAGATAAGAAAAACTCCGGGCGAGTTTTTCTTCTGTGTACAAAGTGAGTGCAGTGAGTTATTGAATATCACTTTGCATTTTCGCTCATTACTTGGCCATGCAATGTCCATTTGACTTGAAGTTTTCACACAATACCCTGTGGACATATGAGATAACAATAATATACATTGCATCAACCATTCAACACTTTTTGCACATGTCAACAAAGTTACTAGATCCCTTTAAATAGAGAGGTTATCACTATCAATATAAACAAAACTTGTGCATATGTATTCACCAGTATACATATGTAAGATGTAAAACTATCATGTTTAATTTGAATGATATCTCGTAAAGGCAACGCCCACGACTTGTATTTGGGATATCTCAGTTGTAAACCTTTTGATATGTTGACATAATGATGTTTATGCAAGTTTTACAAATTGAAAATGAATGTTTTTACAATAACTCCACACGTATCCTGTATTGTAAAAAGGAGACATGTTTATTGATATACTATTTTGTAAAAATACTTTCTTCAACTAATGTACTGTGACAGTCATGTGTGGAAATAAGAAATGTTCAATGTGTGCAAATAAGTTAGCCTTATTCATGATACAGTTTCCTTAAAAAAATATATGTTACATAAGTTATTTACAGATAAATGGGTATAATATCTAATAAGTACCGTTTTTAATTTACGTTATCAATACATTTTGAAGAGTTGTAACCGGATTTGCTTGATTTCATAGCTATCATCTTGGAGCAAAGTCCACCAAATGTATTGTTAATTTTTGTTTGAATATCTGTAGTAAAGTATAGTTGCAATACCGCTTGATTCCAATTGAATAGACAATGTGTCATAACATGGTAGCCGGTGCATATCTCGTTGCACATAAGGGAGCAACAGAAGTTTGTATTCTTTCTACTCGCATCGTAACATGTATAAACATGTATGACTGTATTATTTGTTCAAGTATAAATGAAATATCATGTAAGATTGACTCACGTGGAGATGTACAGGGTGGTCCGAACCTCCCCAAACATGTGTAGCTTCACTAACTATGTATATTTGGGCGCACTTCATAACACTGAACCAGTGAGATTCTAAATGAATTATTGATACTGCACATCTTTATTTTACATCTTTATTCTACTCTGTGTATTGTTTGAAAAATATTTCCTCTGACAGAAAAGCTCATGTAATCTTGAATATGTAGCTTCCAGGCTGTATCGTTTGTTTGCCTTACGGTTTTAATGTATTATGTGTGTTTTAAGCAATTGAATACGTTGACATAATGATGTTTTGTAGAAGTTGTACATTATGTTAGATTTGTTTCAAACTTTTATGTTTTTAATCTTGATGTGCTTGTGACATCCCGATATGAAGTTCATTGCCAGCAAACCAGCCCTTCAAACGAGCTATAATTGTAAAAAAGATTTGTTTTGCACCGACCAGTTAAGTGTCAACCTACCTATCTAAAATGGATCCATATAATCTCATTGGAATCAATTATGGTTTTTGTGTTTGTATGAAGTAGAAGAAATTGTATATCCAAATGTTTTCAATGTCGCTGAAAAACAATGTGTGGTGTGTTTTTTGCTGATGTCTAAGGACAGAAAGTAAAGGCTTGTCAAACTTATTTAAGTCGCTAAAACTTGTAATGTATTATTATATAATTCTACCAAGCTTAAATGCTTTAAAGACACCTATATTCGTATGGTTGACAACGTAGTTTACAGTCTATAGCAGCCTTTAATACAAGATGGCGCTATATTCAGTTACCGGATTAATCAACCTTTTTCCTTTAATGGCGATCTTTTCTAGAATGTACATTAATAGAGAAGTTATTACTATCAATGTAAACAAAACTTGTGTTCATGTATTTACCAGTATAAATATGTAAGATTTAGAGCTATTAGCTTCGTGTGGTTTGTTCTTGTTTAACTCGTATATATATACATGTACTTTAAAATATTGTTGTAAATTGAACATTATAAGATGTAAGTATTATTATTATTATCATTATCATGATCCATAGGAGTGATATCGCGTAAAGCAGTCAACGCCCACGACAGGTATTAGGGATATCTGAATTTCAAACCTTTTGATATGTTGACATAACAATGTTTATTGAACAATTAATGTTTTCACAAAACTCCACATGTATCCACATTATCCTGTATTGTAAATATGAGACAGATATATATTGATATACTATTTCGTAAACAAGTCTTTAATAAGTTACCGTTATTCATGATTCAGTTTCGTATAATGTAACATATGTTATTGGGTTAATTACATATGCGTGTCACATCGAACAAGTACCGTATTTTATTTACGTTTATTTTACTACTATTTATCAATGATGTTTGACGAATTGTTTCGAATTTGCTGGATATCATAACTATCATCTTTTAGCAAAGTCCCCTAAATGTATTACTTTGTAAAGTATACATTAGCAAAAGTTGCAATAGTTCCGCTTGTTTCCTTGAATAGAAAGTTGTGTTATAATATTACAACAGTCCCGTATTTATTGCATTTAAGGACGTAACATAAGTTTTTGTTCTACTCGCATCTGTATGACTGTATGATATGTATATGCAAGATTGACATACGCGGTGACGAACCTGCCGCACATATAATGTAACTATGCTCGTTTGGGTGCACTTCATAATACTCAACCAGTGAGATGAATTGTTGATATTTCACATATCTATTTTGCGTCTTTATATGCCACACTGTGTATTGCCGGAATATAAAGAATGATTTTATAATCTTTAACATTTAGCTTCCAGGCTGTATCCTTGGAATGTCTTTCGATTTTAATGTATAATCAGTGTTTTCAGCAATTTGTATACGTTGACATAATGAAGTTTTGTGGAAGTTGTGCAGTCTGTAAGATTGTTTTTCTTCAGAATATCATGTTTTTAGTATTGATGTTTTTGTGACATATACATGAAGTTCATTGCCAGCCCCTCCGTAAGCTACATTAATAGGATGGATTTGTTTTTGCACCGCTCAGTATATTGTCAACCCACCTTTGTAGCTTGCATTGGAATCAACTTGGGTTTTTGTGTTTGTATGAAAAAGAAGAACATTTTGATCTGACCATTACAATTAACATCCTTTACGCTGAATTAAAAAGCGTCGTGTGTTTTGGCTGATGTGTAAGATAACCTTTAAGGAAATAAATTACCTGTCAAACCTTTTTTAAGTCGCTAAAACTAGTACGTCGTCATTATATCATTCTACCAAGCTTGGGAGAAAGACATCTAAATTGACATTATTAAAAAACGATGTGTACATTCAATAGCAACCGTAAACACAAGATGGCGCTATATTCAGACACCTTTATCTATCAAACCTTGTCCTTCAATGTGATGTTTTTTAGAATGTACATTAAATAGAGAAGTTATTACTATCAATATAAACAATACTTGTGTACATGTATTTTCCAGTATGAATATGTAAGATTTAGAGCTATTAGGTTGGTGGGTTTTGTTCTTGGATAACTGTATACTTTTTAATATTGTTGTAAATACTAATGTAAAGCGCATAGGAAACCAGTTAGGTTATAATGTGCTATATAAGCTGCAATTATTATTATTATTATTATTATTATCATGATTCATATTACTGATATCGCGTAAAGTCAACGCCCACGATTGGTATTTGGGATATCTGAATTTTGAACCTTTTGATAATGTTGACATAATAATGTTTATGCAAGTTTTACACATTGAACAATTAATGTTTTCACAAAAACTCCACATATATTCACATGTATCCTGTATTGCAAATATGAGACAGATATATATTGATGTACTTTTTTTGTAAAAAAGTCTTTAATAAGTTACCGTTATTCATGATTCAGTTTCGTATAATGTAAAATGTGTTTATAGGGTTAATAACACATGTGTGTCACATCGAAAAAGTATCGTATTTAATTTACGTTATCAATAATGTTTGAAGAATGGTATCGAATTCACTGGACATCATAACTATGATTGTTTCAGCAAAGTCCACCAAATGTATTGTCAACAATTGATTTGTCCGTAAAGTATATAAACAACAGTTGCACTAACTGTTCCGCTTAATTTCTTGAAGAGAAAGAGTGTAATATCATGATAACGGTTACTTATTTTGTTTCATTTAAGGACGCAACCTAACTTTTTTTCTACTCGCATCTGTATATTATGTATGAATGTATGAATGTATGATATGTATATATATATTTTCCAGCATCTGTGAACTATAATGCAAGATTGTCATACGCGATGACAAACATGCCGCACATTTGTAACTATGCGCACTTCATAACACTCAACTAGTGAGATGAATTGTTGATATTTCACATAAGATCTATTTTACGTTTTTATATATGCCACACTGTGTATTGCAGGAATATAAAGAATGACTTTATAATCTTTAACATTTAGCTTCCAGGCTGTATCCTTTGAATGTCTTTTGCTTTTAATGTATAATCAGTGTTTTCAGCAATTTTGATACGTTGGCATAATGAAGTTTTGTAGAAGCTGTACAGTCTGTAAGATTATTTTCTCAGAATTATCATGTTTTTAGTCTTGATGTTTTTGTGACAAACATGCAGTTCATTGCCAGCAAACCAGCCCCTCCGTAAGCTACATTAATATAATGGATTTGTTTTTGCACCGATCAGTATATTGTCAACCCGCATTTCTAATCTTGAACCATATAATATTTTTCATTGGAATCAACTAGGTTTTTTGTGTTTGTATGAAAGAAGAACATTTTGATCCATAACAATAAATTTCCTTTTCGCTGAATTAAAACGTCTGGTGTGTAAAGAAAAACAAGTACTTGTCAAACTTATTTTAAGTCGCTAAAACTTGTACGCTATTATTATATCATTCGTACAAGCATATATTGTAGAAAGAAATCTAAATTGACATGATTGACAACGATGTTTACATTCCATAGCAGCCGTTAACACAAGATGGCGCTATATTCAGACACGGGAATCTATTAATACTTCAAAATAATTAATGTGATTTTTTTCTCAAGAATTCACATTAAATAGAGAGGGGTTATCAGAATCAATATAATTCATTATAACACACTTTTGTATATTTTCACTAGTATGATAATGCAATATCTATAACTATTATATTTCGTAGCACTGATGTCGCGAACAAAAGTCAACGCCAACTATTATTATTTGTTTGACCTCATTTGTTTACTTGATATTTCAGCCGTTTGTAAAGAGAGTTTGATTACTAAATTGATGCAATTCTTTTTATTTTACGTTACAAATGAATATCGTTTTGAAGCACCCGCTCTTAACCAGAACTGTACTTATTCCTACAACATATGCATTATGTATTTAATTCGTAGTTATATATTATATTGTTATGATTGTTCCTGGGTACTGTTTATCCTTATGAAGATTGGTAAATTTGCGTATGTTTCCTTTTTCAGGCACGCACATATTATTTGTATATCAGTTGTATTAGTAACCGTTTAACTTGCGCATATAAACATCTGTATTAAGCGCCATATAAATATTATGTATTAGTGTATATTATTATTATTATCTCGCTACGTATATGTTTATTTGTCGGTACTTGCTGGTTATTTAAGATATCATTGGAATTCAATTATGTAAATAATTCGGTGTTATTTCACCAGACATCACTGTGACGCTTTATATGCACACGATCACCCATATTATATCTTATCTGTAAATATTTGTTTTTCATAAGTAAGTATCATGATAACCACTATTTTATGTGTTTGTATATAGTATGCATGTCAAAAACATTTTGTTATGATTTCGAAAGTATTTGTTGTTATCAAAGTCTTATAGTTCGGAATAAAAGCGTGGAAGCTTATTCTCCATAACATGCCTTTATAATTGACGCCCATCATAGTTTGTTCATTTGCAAATATGTATGCTTTATTTCGTCGTTAATTATTGATGCAAACAAAAGGACACTTATAACTTACAGTATGTCAAAGTATACACATACAAGATATTTACAATTTTTTTACTGCGACAATGCATTTCCCCTTATATACCATATGCGAAACATCAATCACCAAACATGTGCCTACTAGGTTTGATAGGTTGTTGTACATGTTGGTCAGATAGTGTTGTAGGTGGCATTTGTGATTTCTGCAATCCGTGTTTCACTTGAATTAGATCAAAACACATTGTTCAGTGTGGTATTGTCATAAACATAATGTAAATATGTCAATGATATATAATTATCTACACGTAGAGCACAGCATTCAGTATCAACAACCTCAAAACGTAATTATACGCTATAGAATATCAATTGGTAATAACTACATTAAACACAGGACGTTGATACATTTTTATTGGGTTTATTCATAATTATTGATCCAGTTATTTGGAGGCAAGGGCATCGATTTCTTCTCATGGTTGGGGGGTATGATCAGTCATTGCGATTTTTTTTTTACCCAATGACGATGCGGAGCATCGTCCACGAGCCGCGTAGCGGCGAGGCGATTTTTTTTGTGGCTATTTTGCTAAGGGGGGGTTTTGACCCAATGACCACGAGCCGCGTAGCGGCGAGGCGATTTTTTTTGGCTATTTTGCTAAGGGGGGGGGGGGGGAGTTTGACCCAATGTTTGACCTGTGTAGCGGCGAGGCGATTTTTTTGTGGCTATTTTGCTAAGGGGGGGGGGGGGGGGGGGGTTGACCCAATGACGATACGGATACTGTGTGGGTCTGGACACAATGATGGCGTTTTTCTATGCACATCACATTTTCACTTGGCAGCCCAAGGGGGGGGGTTTAAACCCCCTAAACCCCCCCCCCCCCTCCCCCCGTAGATCCGCGCCTGGGGGTGGGTGTGGGCGGGGGGTGTCCCCCCTCCCACGGTAGGAAGCTTTTGCATTTTGGGTCTTGAAATTGTGCAATCTGAAGCATACCTAAGGCATCAATTTCACGTTTTATAAACTTGTTTCTGAGTTACCGTGTTATAGATAAACACAATTAATGAAATCAAGTTTGCAGAAAACCAAAGGGCGGATCGCACTTCTTTTGCTTATGGAGGAATGAGTAAGGACTTTCTAACATAAGACATACGATATAAGAAACTATACACATCAGTCACATATACAACTGGATGCTCAAAGTAACCACATAATGGCACACAATGAGATGAAGATTTTTCATTTAAACATAAACCACATGTTATGCATTTATTATGTATTACTAAGTAAGTGACTACATGCCAAGTAGTATGTAAGTCAATGCATTACTTTGCCTGATATATGATTGGTTCATTTTATTATGTGAATACAATACACTGTGCAGGGGATGGTGTGAAATAAAGGCAGAAAGAAAAGCTCATAGAGATTAGATCCATGGAATATAACATACAGTATATACTTTTTTCTTTTTTTTTACCCTCCCAAATATTGGGGGGGGGGGGGATGATAATACAGGCCATCCCCCCCACCTCAAATATTGGGGGGGATATATCCCCCCATCCCCCCCGTGATCGACGCCCCTGTTTGGAGGACATTAGGGTTCCGAGCAGTCACCTTATTAGCATTGCCATTGTTCGTGTAATTTAACAAAGTTTGAATAATTCAAAAGAGTTTACCCAGACTTTTCAAATGAGATCCTCCTATTGGGCTGAATCTAATGAAGAGACAAATATATGTAAAGTTTTATAGAACAATTAATTTCTTTTACTTCTTTGCATTCAGTTTGAGTCATGATTTTTACTCTCTTCTGAATACACATAGTTATGTCTAAGAATTACGAAATATATTATAATATGTAGATCATTGATTTGATGACAAGTCATGCGACCCCTGTATTTAACAAATGTAAACAACATTGTCAGAATATATCGTTTAGCATGATCTATAGTGTTCATTCTATTCATATTTATCATGGTATTGACACTGTAATCCTAATGTTAATGTTTGTAATTTTAAAGTAATTTATGTGTGAGATACGAGCAAATGATATGTGTCTAAATGCATAGCGAACATTGTGTCTTGCTTAGAATAAATCATGTCTCTACAACTTGGGCTTTGTAACGCTCTATAAATGTCCATGTTGTTCTTATGTTATGTTGTGTAATGTTATGTTATTCAATGGTAAATTCAATGTCATGTACAGTGTGTTCAAAACTGAACGTCATAACTTGTACAGGAAATCTGCTTTTAATAGTGACCACCTGTATAATTATAAAGACCGCCAGTCTGCCATGAGCCCTCGTCTGTATTCGGTAGTAAGAGATGTGTATGTGAATGAACCTGACTGTAAAGGTTACCTGTCAACAAATGGCAACCTTTGTCACCCTTGCGAGGTCTCTATAGCCAGGTTTGACTGTCGCTGCATTTGAGAGTGAGAACTTTGCATGTTAATGAACCTAACTGTAAAGGTCACCTGTCCCCAAAGGCTAGCCTTTGTTTCCCTTGCGAGGTCTCTATAGACAGGTTGGACTGTCGCTGCATTTGAGAGTGTACAGACTACAGTACACTGAAGTCATGATTTCAGAATGATGATATCAACGTCCATTATTTAGGTTTATTTGTCTTCGTGCTATTTTTGTACAAGTAAAAATTACGATTATGAAATAGAAATTTCTAGTACGATTTTGTATGATATAGTAAGAGTATGTATATCAACATTGCATGTTAGTTTATAATCATTACATGATGTACAGTATATCCAAGAGTCTTGTATAATGTATATACAGACTGTCCCAGAAAAAACGAAACCGGGTTTCATGGCAGAAATTTTATGTTATAATGAATAATTTCCTTGATGATATATATATGTCTGAAAAGATCTGTGTCTCTTCTTTCATTTGATATACAACTTATGGCACATAATTCACGCATGACTGAATTATAATGATGGAAAATGGTGTTACCAAGATTCAATTTGCACGCAGAAATTGCAAGTTTGGGTGAGGTTTTGGGGTGAGTTTTAAGGGTAGTAAACGTACTTATTTTGAAAAAGGACAAACACCGTATAAAGATTCATAATTTTATCTTTTATATGACACCTCATGATTAACAAATAAATGATGTATGCCAGAGAACGAGTACAATGAGAACATGCTTGATTCCAGCCCAAATTAGTAACTTTCCTGATCTAGCCTGTTTCCCATGTTTTCCCTGATCCCCATGTTTGTGTAAATTCACTCATGCATCAAAGTCCATTGTCAGCTGCTAAGTCAGGAAAGCTGAGCGACTTCTTACTCAACTTTCACTCATTTGGGCAGAAATCAGGCATGTTTTCATTGTAATCGTTCTCTGGCATAAATCATTTATGTTTTGAGCATGAGGTGTCATGTAAAAGATAAAAATATGAACTTTTATGTGGTGTTTGTCCCTTTTTTAAAATAAGTACGTTTACAACCCTTAAAACTCACCCCAAAATCTCACCCAAACTTAAAATTTATGCGTGCAAATGGAATATTGGTAACACCACTTTCTATTGTTCTAATTCAGTCATGCTTGAATTATGTGCCATAAGTTGTACATCAAATGAAAGAAGAGACACAGAGCTTTTCAGACATATATATATCATCAAGGAAATTATTCATTATGACAGAAAATTCCTGCCATAAAACCCGGTTTCGTTTTATCTGGGACAGTCTGTATAGTAATCAGTGTAATTATAAATATACCAATGCATGCTCATGGAGTGATCAAGGTAAAAATGTAAATTATATTAAATATAATATGTTTCATGTCGTGTTCATTATGCAGTAGCTTGTTCATTTGCAATTATGTTGATTTGGTTTTGTAATTTATATTTGCATTGTATGTTCCTTATTTATATATGTTATATTATGCATTCAATGTTTGGGTATGCACATGTATGACCATGGTGGAACTTTATACCAAGTGTGAAATTAAACATTTCAAAAATTTAGTGAAATTCATTTTGAGAGAGAAAAAAGAGATTGTATTAGAAATTATTTATGAATTAGTGGCAATATGTGTGTATATAACTAGAAATATATATTATATATATAACCATTTCTCTGGTGTACTCATTACATTTTGGATTGCAGATGTAAATCTATCAAAGGTGTCATTAAATTATACACAGTAAAATTGGGGTTGTTTGTATGGGGTTATCGAAAAATGAACAGTAGTGTAATATAAATTCAATTTCTCAAATTTCTTTGTACACTTTATGAAATTCAAGTCGATTCAATCCAATCAGATGTATTTCAGTTAATTTAAATTCTGCTATTTTATTCAGGTTTTAATATCAAATTTAAACATGAAGATCACCAAGATCAATGCTTCAATAATATTTCAATGTATAAAAGCTGTAACATGTAATGATAGAACACATTGATTTAAAGTTGTTATGCAATGTGTAAGCTTTCCTGGTACTTTACTACACATATGTATTTCATCGGAATATATGTAAATGCATATAACTTGATGTATATTGGATGGATGACATACTAACGTATGATCATTTTCAACTGACTGACATGTGACATAAATTTTCCTTATACATTCAAACATTGTTTTAGATCAGAGCCCATATTCATAAAAACCCGTTAGCTTAGTTCCTTACTAAGTATATTTTGGATGCATGGATAAGAAGTTGCTAAGTAGGGTTAACTTAGTGGGTACCTAAGACTAACCCAGCTAACATTGGTTGGGGACTAGGAAAACTTCATGTTGCTCACTAAAACAAATCCTGTGAAATACATCAAGCAAGGAACTAAGCTAGCCAGGGGGCCAGGTGTTCTGGTTAATTGGTCAGAGCTCCGCTCTTTGCATACATCGGTCAAGTAATGAATTTACACTTTGTCTCTTGGATGGTGACAGTTAAAAAGGGGTCCCAGGCGTAAATAATTATAAAAAATAAATACATCATGAAAAGAAAAAAAATCACCAACCCCCTTAAAGGGACAGTCCCTCTTTTACAAAACGTCTGAACAGTTTCCAGTTGACGGATGGGGATGAATGAAACACATACACACAAAATCAGATCGAACAGCCCTATAATTTGGATTCTACGAATGAAAAACGAATGCGTCCCTCCATCAGACTATATATCGGTCAATAAAAGAGTTTAACTGATTTAGCATAATATTACAACTATATTGTACTTATTCTTGTAAAGGTATTGTGTAGCCGACATTTGTAATGTATGTCACGGAAAAAATCTCAAAAATAAAGAATATGTAATTACATGTAGCCTAATCGGTTTAAGCGAGGTTGGGTTATTTTGCCTAGTGTGCGGTCATGCTATTCTTATTTGTGCGCGGGTCACGTAGCTAGCGCGGGTCACGCATAGCGTTGTGGTACTTCGTGGAATCCGTGTACGAACTTCCTCACTGGGTGAATATACGTATAATTCACAATTAAAATTGGACGACGGTTTATTAGTTTAAGGTCTATAACTCGACGAAAAAGAGATTTCAAGCCCTAATTTGACATTTTCCTTTAAATAAGACAATAACCTCGCAACTTTTAGAATTTGGCTTGCAAAAGAGGGAATGTCCCTTTAATGGCTAGGGATGTAACAAACATGCCAATCTATAGTATTTCATAGACGACGTAATATAGTACCCTTTAGATTTTTTTTTTATATTTGAGATTATAATGATATGTGTATTAGTATTTGGATTTGAGTCCTTATTGTATTGAATTGAATGTTTATTATCAAAATCATTAATCATTTTATAGTTCATTATGTGTTCATGATATTTATGTTCCCCTCTTTATATGAATTAATGTTATTTTGTTTTTTATTGAGCAAATTCTGATTATGTTACAAACAATACTCACTGCAGCTGTATTCCACTAATAGGCAAATGTACACTGTTACCAAACTTATCAAAAATAGCTCAGCATTAAAAGCTAAATATGTTGAACTATTTTGCAGCATTGTTTCTCATTTTCAATCAAAACATCTATAGGGCTCAGTTCAATCAAACTTTACCAAATGTTGTAAATGTTAAGTTTTTGTAAGTAGGCCTCAACAGCCAATCAGCATGGAGCAGTTAATTGTTGCCATGGTAAATAAAACTAATTGGACATTTATCAAATTGGAACAAGTTTTATTAAATGGTGTGTAAAGTATTATTCTAATTTTGTTTATATATAAATTACAATAAACTGTATCATATACGCTAATATATAGGGGCATTAAACAAAATTACAATTCCCCTTTAATTAACGAATTATATGTTTTTGTAAATGACTATGAAGACCTTTTGTCAATTTCGTGAGGAAATTTAATGCTTGGATATTTAAAGCCATATGTAAGTATGGCTCAACATACTACAATATACTCCCTACCGAGTATTATGGTTTCAATGATATATTTAAACCGTTGTGACTCTGATTGTAATGCTACTGAATTGTCTGGTTGCCAACATGACAATTCTCATTCGTACAGTGAAATATCCATGTAATAAAGAGATTATCTCATTGTTTGTCGTTATGACAGTACATAATAATTGTATGGACATGTTATTTTTATCATTGTGTTCGAATTATTGATGTTGCTTTTGTTGTTGTGTTTGTGTTTGAGTAATGTTTTTTCTCAACGTTAATGTGTCTACATATGTGTATTATATTGTGTGAATAATTAGCATGTATGCATTGTCTGCATTTATTTATGTGTGTGCATGTGTGTGCATACGTGTATATTTGCGTGTGTGGTGTGTGTGTGTGTGTGTGTGTGTGTGTGTGTGTGTGTGTGTGTGTGTGTGTGTGTGTGTGTGTGTGTGTGTGTGTGTGTGTGTGTGTGTGTGTGTGTGTGTGTGTGTGTGTGTGTGTGTGCAGGGTCGTTGCGTGTAGGGGGGGGGGGGGGTGATGTGTAGAATGGTTTCTCTCCTTTTTATAATAGATGTATTAATGTGTGAAATAAGTGTTTTATGGAAGCAAACAACAAGTGTGTGTTTGCATGAGGTGCTTGTGTTTGTATTAAGATGACGTAAAACTTGTTACTTGCATTTGTTGTCAGCGTATAGAGGCGCTTTTGAAACATTCATATCATTATTAATATTTATATTATTATTATCATTATTATACTATCCTACATATCATGATGTTACTCAACATTCTGTGAAAAAACATGTTTGGAAGCCTGCTCGACCTAACTATACCTAGATATTTAAAGGGGTAGTACAGTTTTGGTAAGGCTGAACTTTAGTAACCAAAACCTGCACAGTAACGTTACAAACTAATAGTTATAACTCCACCATGCCCGAAAGGTATATAAAATTACCATACAAGAGCCATTAAAACACAAGAGGGCGCCCTCTAAAAAAACATTGGTTTCAACCATTTTAATGCAAAATTATGCATGTGATGTTTTGTTAAAATATTGATTAAATAGAGATATCATCAACAATTTTTTTTTTTAAATTTAAAAACCGCTTTTGAAAATTTTTGAAAAAGTGATTTTGTTTTCTTCATTTTATTTAAATCATCGAATAAATTTGGGGCCCGCCATTTCTATACCGATTTTGACCCAATAAAGTTTATTATGCCACTAAAATGGCATGTTCTTTCAAATTCAACACTCAATTTGTCATTACCTCACACAAAAATTGTGTTGTGCAGCGCCATCTCTACCAAAACTGAACTACCCCTTTAAAGGGATGGTCGAGTTTTGTATAGAGGGCGCTACGCCAAATATATTTTTTTTGTGAGATAATGAAAAACTGAGTGTCAAATTTGAAAGAGCATACAATTTTAATGACAGAATAAACTTTATTTGATCAAAATCTGTTTAGTAACGGCTGACATATCCATTAGCATAACCATTTGTAATAGTTGTTGGGCCCCACAATTATTCGATAATTTTGAACCAACCGTTACAAAAAATGTTAAAATGCTTCCTCTTTAAAAAAAAATCATATCAGTGGTTTTTAAATAGTTGTTGATTATATCTCTATCTAATCACTTTTTCAATAAACCATCACATGCACACAATTGTATTCAAAAGTTTTTATGAGAGAACGCCTTTTTAAGTTTGAACGACTCTTTTTTTAATAACAGGTTTTTTACTTAGTGGTTTGTAATTTTTTGTTATTCCTTTCGAGCATGGGGGAGTTTTAGCAATTCGTTTGTAATGTTATGGTGCAGGTTTTGGTTACTAAAATACAGTTTGACCAAAACTGTACTCTCACCAAAACTGAACTATCCCTTTAAATACAAATGAAGTCTAGTAGTATTAATCATTCGCGACATAATTGATATTTAACGAGCATAAGGTACAGATCGTTATACATGATTCATGCTCACCAACACTGACCCCAAACCTGTTTTAATAGTTAAACAGTTATGAATGTAAATTGAATTATGCTACAATAGTACATTCGTACAATAAAGGTATTAACACATTCAAATTACTCGTTAAATACTGACCAAGCCCATATATCCTTCCGAATTGCCCTAAGTTATACAATGTGCTGTCAGCAAATATAATGGAGACTTTAAAACCTTCTCATGCATATTTATTATTATTATTGTGCTGATTTAATGCCATGTTATCTCGCCCAGTTCAACTCTGCAGTTGACGCAACTGTTTACACCCCAATGACCCCCCAATGACTCCATGTTGTATATTTTGTTATCACAATGCACAACCTGCATTAAAAATTATCGAAATAAACAATGACAAAATTATGACCATCAATGGGACAATTACTTTAAACAAGAAAATATATGACAATTTTAACATGCGTAGGTTCCGTGAAAGTCGTCGATTTTAATGCGGCATGTTTGTGGAAAGTAATAGTGTTTTCCAAATGTTATGGGCCAAAACGTTAAAGTGGCCAGGCAAACCAAACGCATGTTATCATCTGTTCATCTGTATTAGTGTACACATCAACTATTTGTAAACCATTTGACCCAAACATATTTTGTATATTTAAAACATTTTAGTAATAATTTGTCTCCATATTGCTAAGCCCCCACCTCTAAACACCACTTCAGAGTAAAATTCTATTGTTGACTGGTTGTGACATCATCAGTAGTTCACTACTCAGTTTTGTTAATCTCAAGGTAGCTGACCAGTGATTGACAGATGATGTCACAACTAGTCAATAATATAATTCACTCTGGAGGGTATTTAGGAAGTGGGGCTTAGCAACATAAAGAAAAATAAATGATAAAATGTTTACAAATATACAAAACATATTTATGTCATACAGTTTACAAATATTGAATGTGTACACTAATACAGATATACAGAAGTCAACACGCATTTGGTTTGCAAGGCCCCTTTAAGAATACCACAAACCTGTCGGTATGTGAATTTGCACAATTCCGCCTCCATTGTAATTTGATAAAAGACAGTATATATACAATATGCAGCTTCTCGATTAGAACAAAATGTATACCCCCATATTTTTAACATTTGTTTCGTGATGCCATAGAGGGAAAAAAATGCCAAGTAATAAACTGTAAAGCATGCATTTAGTTTCGAATACATAACTCATTTCATTCAATAACCTTTGGACACGTCAAACCCCACAATATCATAAAGCATTGGCGTAGATATCTTCTCGCAATTGGGGGGGGGGGGGTGATACGTCATTATGACCATCTTCGGTGAGGGAGCGACGCGACCAATCCAGCAGCGTGGCCGGGATTAGGGTTGAACATTATATTGTTTTAGCACAATGCACAACCTGCATAAACGATTATGTAAAAAAAAGAAGATACAATTATGACACATCAACGGGACCATTACTTTAAATAAGAAAATATAAAAACGTTGCAACATGGATATGTTCATTGACATTTTTCGATTTTAATGCATGCTTGTGGAAAGTAGCAGTGATTTCCAAATGTTATGAGCCATAACGTTAAGAATACCAGAACCCTGTCGTTATGTGAATTTGCACAATTCCGCTTACATTGTAATTTGAGAGAAGACAGTATACAATATGTAGCTTCTCGATTACAACAAAATGTATACCTCCATATTTGGAATATTTGTTTCGAGACGCCATAGGGGGCAAACATGCCAAGTAATAAACTGTAAAGTGTGCATATTTGAAAATATAACTCATTTAATTCAATAACTTTTGGATTTGTCATACCCCACAATATCATAAAGCATTGGCGTCGATTTCTTCTCGCCACTGGGGGCGGGGGTGGGGGGAGGAGATGATATGTCATTATGACCATCTGGCCTGCTGTTGGGGGTAAAGGGGGTACAAGCTTTTTGATTGAGCTGTGCAAATTGTGCAAATTGAAAGCACCACAAATGGAATCACAATGGGGGTCCAGGGGACGGAGCCCCGGAAGCTTTAGACTTTTTGATGTCCAGAACTAAAGAATGTTGCCCAGATTCAAGAATGAAACATAGAGAGAAAACAGTTAAATACAAGTCAGCTAAATTTGAGCCGGCAGAGCGAGAGTTCCTGAAAGAAACTTTTCATAAGTGTACAGGGGACCAGGTCAAATGACTATAATGGGAGCTAGGCCACCCCCCCCCCCCCCCCTCCCAAATCAAATATTTTTTGGGGGGGATATCCCCCACCCCCTACCCCCGTGATCGACGCCCATATTGACATATAGTGTAATTTTCGTTTCGAAAGGGAAAACCCACACCGTAGAGTTTCAGTTTCACAGAACTTAAATGTACGCGTTTGAAGCTTACGTTTGGACAATCAACACACACGCTGCTTCCGCATAATCCCATACATGATTTGGTACAATATGGATCCTACATAGACCCATACCATCGATATATATCGATGACCCATACCCGAGTATTTTTAGGACCACTCTTTGATTAATCGAGTAGTGATTTCCAAATGACGTTAAGGATACCAGTAACCTGTCGTTAAGCATGCATTTATTTTCGAAAATATAACTCAATTCATTCAATAACCTTTGACTTCGTTAAACCCCACAATATCATAAAGACGATTTCTTCTCGCCATTGTGGGGGGGGGGGGGGGGGTGGGGATGATACGTCATTACGACCACCTACGGAGAGGGAGCAACGTGACCAACCGAGCAGTGTGGCCGGGATGGCCGGATTGGGGAGGGGGGGGGGGGTGCTGGGATGGAGGCCTGGTGTTGGAGGGGGGGGGGGATTTAGTGGGTACAAGCTTTTGGATTGAGCTGTATAGACATCTGAAGATTACAAAGTGCAAATTGAGCACCCTGAATGGAATGACAATGTGGGTCAAGGGGGCGGAGCCCCCGGAAGCTTTTGGATTTGTGATGTCCAGAACTAAAGATGTTGTCCAGATTCAAGAATGAAACATAGTAAGAAATTGAATAGTTAGATAAAATATACAGGCCATCCCCCACCTCAAATATATTTTTTTGGGGGGGAATCCCCCATCCCCACCCCTGTGATTGACATAAAGTCTATTTTCTTGTTTCGATAGGGAAAATCCACAACGTAGAGTTTTAGTTCGCAGAACTTGAATGTACGTGTTTGAAGCTTACATTTGGATAATCAACACACAGGCTGCTTCCGCATACTCCCATACATGATTTGGTACAATATGGATTCTGCATAGACCCATACCATTGAGATATATCGATGACCCATCCCCGAATATTTTCAGGACCACTATTGGATTAATCAAACACAAGTCACGTTTATTTGTATATGGGTGCAATGAATACACCGCCTTCTCGGTCTGCCGCTCTAGTTGAAAGACTTGCGTCGATGTTTATTCATTATGTTACTCGAGTTCTAAATCAGATTTATGATACGTACAGGATTTTACTCTGATCACATAATAAGTTGCAAAGGCAGTACTGCGGTGTTTGTCAATAGACCAATCGTACTGCATGAATCGTGTTCTAGTAACATGGATAGTTAGTATGAATTCAAAGTAATGGGCGGAAGCTGGATAATCTAAAACGCATGCTTTGCCATCACTTTGTTGTTTACCTTATGTTACTGACTGGCTGCCGTTTAGCGTGACAATATATGATGCACTTCTTAGTAGCCCCATGGCCATTCATCGCAATAAAGAAACAGAGGCACCAGACATATTAGAGACGGAAGTTGTAACTTGTAATCAAACGGGGTCATTGTGGAAACAGGAAGACAATATTGAATAGCACATTTGCTGCGAGAAGAGGAACCGCGCTATTTCAAGTCCAAGTCTGTTGATATTTGTTACTGTTCAGAAATAAATACAATTAGCAGGACATGGTATAGTATTAGTTTTGTTAAAAACTTTCCAGAAGATAGAAGGGAAACAAAAGGAAAGAGACGGAGAGAGATATGTTCAATGCAATTTCTTGGCGAACATTTCCTACAAAAGTTATATGTGAAAAGCAAATTCTACCAGCCTTTATTAAAATTGACAATAACCCGAGGTTTACACGATCTGCATATATGACTCACGATAAAGTTAACGATTGCCGGGATCATGGCCCAACGATTCCTGCTGTTATTTTAAACTAACATTGCTGAGAAAACTATATCAACACGCCATTCCATTTGCAGTTAGTTCATATATAAAGAGAAACGAAGATAAATAAACAAAGAAAGGAAATCACTGATGACTTTACGTAATGGCCATATCTTGATGCAGTGAAATATCTGACAAGTCATGGAGCTGACACGAACAACGCAAATAATGATGGGACGACAGCCCTGCACTCAGCATTACTGAGAGGTCATCTTGTGCCATTAAAATATAGGATGAGTCAAGGGGCTGATTCCGTCATGGGAGATGATGGATGGACAGCCCTTTACGCAGCATCAAAGGAAGGTAATCTCGAAATAGTGAAATATCAGATTGGTCAGGGCGCTGATGTAAACAAGGCATCTTATTATAATCAATGGACAGCCCTGTATAGAGCATCACAGGGAGATCATCTTGAAATAGTGAAATATCTAATTAGTCAAGGCGCTGATGTAAACAAAGGAAATAGTTATGGAAGGACAGCCCTGCATGCAGCATCACAGGGAGGTCATATCAATACAGTGAAATATCTGATAAGTCAAGGCGCTGATATGAACAAGGGATACATTGACGGATGGATAGCCCATCATTTAGCATCACAGGGAGGCCATATCGATACAGTGAAATATCTGATAAGTCAAGGAGCTGATGTAAACAAGGGAGATAATGATGGATGTACATCCCTCCATGCAGCATCACATGGAGGTCATATCGATACAGTGAAATATCTGATAAGTCAAGGCGCTGATGTTAACAAAGGAACGAATAATGGATCGACAGCCCTGCATGGAGCATCACAAGGAGGTCATATCGATGCAATTAAATATCTGATCGATCGAGGAGCTGATGTTAACAAAGGAACGAATAATGGATCGACAGCCCTGCATGCAGCATTACAAGGAGGTCATATCGATGCAATTAAATATCTGATAAGTCAAGGCGTTGATGTAAACAAGGGAGATAATGATGGAGTGACAGCCCTGCATTCAGCGTCACAGGGAGGTCATATCGATACAGTGAAATATATGATAAGTCAAGGAGCTGATGTAAACAAGGGAGATAATGATGGATGGACAGCCCTGCATTCAGCGTCACAGGGAGGTCATATCGATACAGTAAAATATCTGATAAGTCAAGGAGCTGATGTAAACAAGGGAGATAATGATGGATGGACAGCCCTGCATGCTGCTTCATCAAAGGATCAGCGTGAGATAGTAGAATATCTCTTGGGCCAAGGAACGGACTTGAAGCTGAAAGATGTTGATGGACGCACGCCCTTGCATCATGCACTGATGCACTCATGCGCTGATGTGAACAAGGGATACATTGACGGATGGACAGCCCTGCATGCATCATCACTGGAAGGTCATATCGATAGAGTGAAATATCTGATAAGTCAAGGAGCTGATGTAAACAAGGGAGATAATGATGGATGTACATCCCTCCATGCAGCGTCACAGGAAGGTCATATCGATACAGTGAAATATCTAATAAGTCAAGGCGCTGATGTAAACAAAGGAAAGACTAATGGATGGACAGCCCTGCATGTAGCATCAAAAGTAGGTCATATCGATACAGTGAAATATCTGATAAGTCAAGGCGCTGATGTAAACAAGGGAGATAATGATGGAAAGACAGCCCTGCATGCAGTGGCATCAAAGGGTCAGCTTGATATTGTTGAATACCTCTTGGGCCAAGGAGCGGACTTGAAGGTGGAGGATATTGATGGACGCACGGCCCTGCATCATGCAGCAATGGCAGGTGATCTCCGCACTGTAGAGCTTCTGATAAATCACGGATCCAAATTGTTTGCCATAAATGCCGTCGGAAAAACACCTCTTCATTACGCATTGTCGTCAGGATTTTTGGATGTGGCAAAGTTTATTGCACATAAAGGTGCAACTTCGATCAATTTAGACCAGCCAAGTGAATCTACAAAGGCTTTGTTCGATGCTTCAGGGAAAGGTCAACTACAAGTCATAAAGTTGCTTATCGATGAAGGCGCGAACATCAATTGCCGCGTTACAGGTGGATCGACTGCTTTACACACAGCAACATCAGAGGGTCAACTTGAGGTTGTAAAATATCTCGTGGGTAAAGGAGCGGACTTGAAGCTGATAGATTCTGATGGACGCACGGCCCTGCATAATGCATCGCAGAACGGTCACGTCGATATCGTGATATATCTACTAAGCAAAGACACAGGAAAATCCTTGCAGAAACGTCATGGAACGGAAAGGAGTGATACAAAGAAGGTGTGTATGGATGCGATACCTGAAGAATTGTTAACTGTATTATTATTATTATTCATATAAGCCTATAGTTATATCAGTATAATAAATCAACGTTTAAGGGACTTAGTAACATTGTCCAAATCCTCAAAATCCACTTAGAATTATAGCGGTTCCCTCATACCTTGTTGTATTCGAATTAACAATAAAAGCAGGGGACAGGTTTTGGTTTTTCAAATTTCCCTTTTGTTAAAAAGATATTTACGATTGAAGTGTTCAGATGTTAAATTATCAATTGGATCGTCAAAACCGTGTAAAAGTGAGTGCAATGAGTAAGTGAATATCACTTCACATTTTTACTCATTACTCGGCCATATGACGTCCATTTAACGTGAAATTTGTACACAACACACAGTGGACATATCAGATAATAACATTTGACATTGTATCAACCACTCATCATTTGGCACATGTCAACAAAGTTACTAGATCCTTTTAAAGGGATGTATTAAATGTCTTGATGTTTGCAAAAAGTGATAAATTGTCAGAGGTAAAACTGTCAGAGGTAATAATATCAGAGGTAATAATGTCAGAGGTCAAAATGTTATAGGTAATAATGACATACTGTAGGTTATAATGTCAGAGGTAATAATGATAAAGGTACAAATTTCAGATGAATTCTGCCAAGTTTGTTTAAAGTCCATGATTTCCTCTGACATTTTTACCTCTTACATTTTTATTTGGCACTACAAATTCACCTTACATGGGAGTAATATGCCCGAATTATAAGCTACAGTGCAAAGATATGTTATCTAACTCATTGTACCGACTTTGTACAGAGTAATAACTTTCCAGTGGATAATCAAAAATCCTAAAATTTCAGGCATCAATATCTCTTTAACGAAAGGGAAATTCCAAAAAAAAAAAAAAACATGTTTAATGATTCTATTGGTAATACAAATACAATGCGATATGAGAGAACCACTCGAGTTTTAAGTACGTCTTTGTGAATTTTGACAATTCTACGAAATCCCTTCAATAACAACAAAACACGATAAATAAATGTGTGCATGTCATTCTCGGTTTCTGATTAGTTATTTTTAATTTTGTTTATGGAGAGATACTTATTAGTCTCGTTCGTCTATTGCAATGTGAATATGCATATAATTTTAGGAATGAGACTGGCAAATGTTACCTATCTACATGCAAATGCGTTAAATAACAATATGTAATATGTCAGCAACTGTTAATTATTGTACTGGTAGCAATCGAAGTACTCAAACAATCAAAAGCTAAATGAATATTTTAATTTAGTTTCGTTTTTCTTTTGGTCATTCCTTTGGACAAAGGTATTACAATTTCTAAACCAACAAGACACATATGGTTTCACTTCCCTTCACCTCGCAACGCAGTTGGGACATAGAGCTACAATTGACGCGTTAATACTTCACGGCGCTGATCCAAACCTTAAATCAGATGAGGGACAAACGTGTCTGCATATCGCCATCATAAACTGCGACAGGAATAAAAGAAAAACAAGGACAGTAACTTGGAACCCAGAGGTAAAGGAGTTATCTGGGTCATATTGCAAAACGAGTTACATACCATCGGCTATGAAGATGTGCACATTTGAACCAATCCGATAGATGCATATAGTTGGGATTTTTCAAAGGGGGGAAGGGGTGCGTAATTTACAAAAACGTGAGCGAAATCGACCGGGGCCGAGACCGAGACCTCTGGTTGAGTTGTGTGAGCAGGGATAGAGAGAGAGGGGGGGAGGGGGGATGAACACCGGCTTAGATTGCCGAGACCTATACAACGTGGACCTTTCAGATTTGTTATATTTGTATCGCACTTAACGCTGCCCCCTGGCTACGGGCCTGCATTAATTACAACTTTACAATCGATTGCAGCTCTATCTACAACGGGGCCCTGTTAGATAATCAATGATGCTACAATGATTGAAACACACTATTTAATAACTAGCAGAAGATTAGGGTATCTATTCTATCGATGGCTATAAATTTAAAATATATAATGAAGAGGCAAGATATATATTTATTGGTATTAAATGAGATTAATTATGTAACAACGAACCGATTATGCGTATATCCATTTCCATATTATTTTTTTTTAATTTCTAGAAGTCAGAAGGCATCCACCGAAGCGTCTTATCTCCGGACAAAGCTTTGGTCTGCTACCTCATCGAGCATGGCGCTAGACTTGATATACCAGATAACGAAGGGTACCTGCCTATCCAGTATACAAAAGATGAAATCGTCAGACGCATGATACACTTAAGGTATAGAACTACAGTTTTGTTATAACATTATGAACTCATAGCAGCGGCGTAGCGTTGTTGGATAGGGGGGGGGGGGGGGGGTGGCCTCCTCCCCCTTCCCTGTTGCTACACCTCCGATGCGTGTTTAGGTGTGTAACCTTCAATTTGTTGTGTTTGTTTTATTTATTTAAACATGGACAAAAAATCGCTATCAGCCGTCAGGCTGTTTTTCAGTCCTTATACTTACACTAAATACAGACAAAATTATTAAACAAAATGAAATATTTTTAAAACAAAAATATAAAATTAAAGTTACATTAAAATGCAAAAAGAAACTTATTTAAAACAAATAAAAAATTGCAAAACAATGATATATCAGGCTCCCATTTTTTTCAATTTTTACCAAGTCAGTGTCTGATAAATCGCACTTACTGCCCGTCATAGCGTCGAACAACGAGCAATACGCGCTCCATTGTTAGTGTACATTCAGGTGTGTGCCGAGAGAACGGGCATAGTTGTTCGATAATATGAAGGACAGTAAGTCCGATTTATCAGGCACTGACTTGGTAAAAATTGTAAAAAATGGGAACCTGACATGGTGTCAGTCACGGTGTCACGCCCTAAAACAAAAACTACCCGAGCAACATGACTGTTCTTGGTACCGTTTTACATTGGAAAGGACAGCCTATCCGATATACATAATCAGTTCGTTAATATATTTTGAGAAGTTCCCCGTTCGTTTTTTTTTTTTTTTTTTTTTTGGGGGGGGGGGGGGGCACTCTGTATAGTAACAATGCCGTGCTTTGATCAATGTATGACCGCGTCCTTCTAAGGACATAGAAGTTACGCAGGACTTTCGTTTTTACATTATCAACTTGTTGTTTCCAAAACGTTTACGTTTGCAATGTGTAGCTATAAACATACATTTACATTTGTTAACATCTAACATGACTCATGAGTTTGTTATGCATCAGCCAATTATACATAGAGGGTCATTCCATGTCAAATCACCGAATGGATTTCATCGCACCCTCTTCAAATTTCCTAATATTTGGTACATATGATATTTCAACCTTTTAGAGCGCAAATATCTAAGTTTTAGCCCGATCCGCCTAACGGTTTTGGCGCTATGGTCAATTCTTATGGGGGAGTTTTGTCAGAAATGGGCGTTGACATCATTTTTCAACTGACCATTGTCCATTAACCGTTGGGTCAAATTATTTTGTAATGGTGTCTTTGGACTGGGGATGTTATATGCAATCCATTTATGCAATTTGTTTTCATGCATGAGCGAGTTTGGATACGATAAACTTTGACCTTAGTCTTTGACCTTCCGTTTTACCTCGTGGATCAAATAATTTTGAGAATTTGTTTGGCTTAAATCTTGGTTTGATATAAGTTCTACAATATATGAAAGAATTGGAGATATCTTATTTCTTGTTTTTTTCTACAGCCTTGTTTTAAGTTTGCAAATTTCATGTAAAATTGAATTATTTTAGACCTGCACCCATGTCCAAGAATTCTATGGGTGTATTATGTATGAAAAAGACCTATTCAAAGTCATGATTAGAGCCTATTCACACCCTGGCTTATCACAGTTAAACAGACCTGCTAATCCCCATACAATAGAAATCCAGACAAATGACATCGTGGCACTTGCATTGATGTTCTAATGATACCACATTTTTTCAACCAGACAAAATTAAGGCCCTGTTGCACAAAGAGATAAAATCAATTGTTTGAAACGCAGAAAATGTCTCTCTCTGCAATTTTTTATTTTTTTTAATACAATCTTTAAAATTTGAGTTCAAAATGTAAGCTTGTACATTATTCATGAAAGCAAATATCTACAGGTCTCCCTTTTCAATGAATTTCATGTTTCTATGCAACATACATTTATGCAATAGTTACATGATTGTTTATGGTTCGTGAAATTTCAAATTGCAATGTTTTACACTTGCAATTAATGCATAAATCCACATGTGCCATTAAAACAACAAAAAATGAGTGAAATATCAAACAGCATAAACCATAAAAAATGCATTAAGCCATAATTATGTGCTGTTTCACAACAATGGACAGGCATGCGCAAATTCTTGTGACTCTTGAAATTGGGTCATTTTTTCTTTAATATGTGCTCATTCAGCCATGAAGAGATGAATATCTCTGACTTTTACATTTAATGTACAAAACAACTGTAGAAATATTGTAGCAAGGCGACATGTTGAAACAATTATTGGTTATGAAATTATGAGCAGTTGTCTAGGGAGTAGTTACTTTTTGTGTTCAGTATAGTTAGAAAGAATAAGGTTTGAATTTGTACAGATTACAAATCATGTAAATATTGCATACATGTATGTTGCATAGAAACATGAAATTCATTGAGAGACGATACCTGTAGATATTTGCTTTCATGAATGATGTACAAGTTTGCATTTTGAACTCAAACTTAAAAGATTGTATTCAAGAAAAGATCTACAGATCCACAGATTGCATAGAGAGACATTTTCTGCGTTTCAACCAATCAGATTTGTGCATTTAGAACATTTGATCTGTCTCACAATTGATTTGATCTCTTTCTGGAACAGGGCCTTTTGTCTGGTTGAAAAAATGTGGTATCATTAAAACATCAATACAAGTGCCATGATGTCATTTGTCTGGATTTCTATTGTATGGGGATTAGCAGGTATATTTAACTGTGGTAAGCCAGGGTGTGAATAGGCTCTAATCATGACTTTGAATAGGTCTTTTTCATACATAATACACCCATAGAATTCTTGGACATGGGTGCAGGTCTAAAAAAATTAAATTTTACATGAAATTTGTAAACTTTAAACAAGGCTGTAGTAATATATCTTCAATTCTTTCATATGTTGTAGAACTTATATCAAACCAAGATTATTAAGCCAACAGATACCGAAGAGATGAAAAACAAAAAGACAGACACTTTCTTGAACTGTACCTTGCCTGTGTTTTGTCATAATCCCGGCTGCCACCGACGAGTTTTTTTAAATTAAATGTCTTTACTATTTGCAATTTGTTCAACTACACAAACTATGCGAGTCGGAATTGAAGGTTAGGTGATCAACATGGTCAAATATGTCATAGAGGTCCCTTGACACAAAAACACGCTTGAAATGACAAGTAGTGAGTTTACATGAGAATGATGGAGTGGGGACAAGTTTATTTGTATATAGTTAATTGACATTTCATTACATATTCATACCATATTTAGGACTGGCTCTGGAAGTGCAACTCCGGAGTACAAAGGTACGAAAGTTACTTTGTCTACTAACGTGATTCAATTTCTTTCCTGCTTATAGCGCAATTGTAAGCATACATAATTATTCATTTTTAAATTATGCTTATTAATTTTAATTGAAATATCAATATGACTAGAATAGTCTTGCTCTCATATAATAATGATTTCACAATAGGTATTCAGCTGATAGGTATAGTTACTTTATGATAAATATATTGTAATGAATTAATTGTCTGGTAATTAATAATTTAGAACAGTTCCAATTATGAATTACTTTATATTACTTATATAGTTATGAATTACTGTATACAATTCATTGCTGTAATGTGGTTGATTAGCAAGTATGCACAATGATTTGATATTTGTTCTTTGTGTAGTGTAGCTTATTTTTTTTTTTTTTTTTATCTTGTAGTGATTTACTTTTGTAATTTTTTTTACTTAACATTAATGTTCCAATTCATTTGGAATTTGAATGTAAAAATTGCTATATTGTATTATTTATACTATGTATGTTTTGATGTTCAATGTACACTGATCATTTCAGCACTGCTGCTGATCAGTTTGAAATGTATACTAACAAAAACATAAAATAAACATATGATTAATCTATAGGAGAGGAGCCACTTAGAGGGTACGAGATTAAGAAATCATGTTCAAGTCAAAATCATTCAATGCTTACAAAATAAAAAAATGGAATATCGCTAAATATGTTGATTATTTTTAGTAGGGGTCATTAGAAATATTGACAACGAACAAATGCTTACTTACTCACATTCTGCCAAGAGGAAATGTTACTTATGAATACAGTTTGAAATGTCCTTCTTCCAAATACGTAGTGGCTGCTTTGGACGGATGAGTCACACATTTCAACTAAAGACATGAGAATCGTGTTATGTTCATTTCAATTTAAAATTCAAAATTTCAGTCCAATGTAAAAAATCGATGTAATACCAATATATCATGCAGTCATATGAATATAATACTTTAATACATTTTACCATGCTTACAAACATGTCAATCAAATGGTAATCCTCATACACCAGTGTTAAAGGGATAGTTACGTTTTGGTATAGAGAGCTATTCGAACCAAATATTTTTTCGTGAGGAAATGAAAGTGTACAATTTGAAAGTGCACAACATTTCAATTACAGTATAAACTTTATTTGATCAAAATCGGTTCAGAAACAGCTAAAATATGCAAGAATATCAGATTAGAATGAATGTGGGGACCAACATTCACATTTGTTGATGAAAAATTGGTGAAATTTAAATTGTCTGGAGAGCGCCCTCTTGTGTTCACGGCTGTTTATTCA
>JBAMJV010012305.1:0-23380 GCA_037951105.1 Echinarachnius parma | reverse complement strand
TGACTCAACACGCTTACATCACCGCGCGTAAACTTTCCACTTTATACTTTCTTATACTTGTACGTGCATGAATGTTATCGTGCGTACAAGTTTTTTCGAATGTTTTAATGCAAAAGTATTCAATTTCAAGGCAGTTTTTTGTTAGCTCTAGATTTTTAGCTGATAATCTTTCACGTTCTCAGATACAAAAACGATTAAAGTGATCCAGGTAAAGTGTCTAACTCCACGAAAAATAATTGGAGCTTCCTCGTTTCTCTTCTGCCGTGTTGTTTAGCTTATGGTAAGAGAAGAATAAAATAGGGTTAGATTTGTTCAAACGTCCCTTTAGTATGAAGATAATTATCATTATTTGAAAAGTACACTTGTTTCAGCTGGATACGTCCGAGCGTGGGAAACATTCCCGATCTAGAGAACTTTGATCCAACACGTGCCGGAATTCCAGGAATGTTGTATACCGCATGTAAACATACACGGGTGCGGATATATCGTCATAGGCTGCCAGTTATAACTGTTGCAATTCTACGACAAGCCATCAGTATTCGGTGATAAAATATGAACTCAATATTCGTTTTTTTCACTAGGTAAACAGTGTTCGTTTTCCTTCAAACTTTCACAAATCTTTCAATTGTATTTTACAATGATATTGATATAGGATTGAAGTCTCAAATGTCATTTTGTGCAATATCTGACACTTTACCTGGATCACTTTAATTCACAGTACTGTTCTTGTTGGAGCGCATCTCGCCAGGAAACAGATTACTTCCTTGGCCCCATTTCTACTCCATCATTCCATTTTTTCTCATTTTGACATTGTTATTGTCCTCTCAATTTGATATGATCAATGCATGCCCGCTAAATTTGACATGATTATTGTCCTCTATGTTATCGTTTTATCCTTAAGTCGCAATATCATTATCATTTATCATGGTTATTCGAATGTGAAACTATTGATAGCTACCTTATTATTAGCTATATCATTAAATATCAACTCATTAAAATACTAAATCATTAAGCCGTTTTACTCTGACTTCTGAATACGGTAGACGAGGCATGATTTCTCTTTTCTTTTAATCATATCCCATTTTTTTTAAAGGATTAATATTTCTGTCTCGAATGTGTTCGTATCATTTTCCTTTTTCTCTCTTTATTTTGTTTATGTCGGATGTGATGATAGTTATTTGATTCGTGATCCCGGTTAAATTATATTATCATGAACCCAACAATTTCTTGAAATCTATACATTTTAATACCCACAAAACTCGAAACGAAATAGAGGGATGGAATCTTCGTTTGTTATGTTTTTATCAGTCATGTTGAGTACCTCGGGCATTTTAATTTAATAAGTTTGGCTTCAATTTGTTTAACTATCCACATTTGTATTCCCGAGAAAATCAATTAACTATTAAAATTCTTCTAATTCCAAAACAAATCACAAAATATTGGAAATCATACCGAGTTCTGCGTCAAACCTTTAATGATGATCAAGACATTCGTACATTCGTGCTGGGAGTGAAAAAGGCGAGAGTGCTTTCGAGAATAAACAATACACCAGATTAAAAATAGCCCCCATAATTACCCTGTTGCCTTATTCCAATAAAAGTTTCGATATACTGCTCTTCAATATAACGGCCATTGAATTGATGAAAGCCACACGTTCCAGGTTCGTGTGGAATTGACTTCCGCTTGATCCGAAACGTACAACTTTTAAAATCAGGGACATAATATCACTCTCTCTCTGTTTTAGAACCACCCCTCCCCCTCTCTCTTTCCCAGTTGTATTTAGAATTACTAAATCAGCAAAAAGTGGTTTTCTTTGGTAATTGCGCTGCATACTGACACCCATCAGCACGCTCGGAGAAAAAAGATTCGCGCAAAACATTGGCACGCATCGATGCAAATTTGGCGGAAAAAACTAATTATTTCCTCCGAGCTCACCATAGTTCGACATTAACTCATGTCCATTACTTCATTTGAACCAATTTAGCTCCCCCAACAAGATAAAACATAACATAAAAACAAATCAAACCCATGTAAAAGGAATGGAAATTTTTGTTAGGGTGTAACTGTTTAGCTTACTTGAAGGGTTTGGAAAAAGTCCATTTGTGGAAGCAGGATTGATCGAAAGGCCAGATGACAAGATAATGCATGGGATTTAATGAAAAGAATGGTTAAAGTGTCATTGCGATATAAGAGATGATTAATTATCGAGTATCAGACGTGGCTGCACTTTTATCTCCTAACATACAATGTTTTACTTTAAGAAACTCTTTTCGAGGTCCTTATATTTTTTATCAGACCATTGCCCTTCCCTCCCAGATAATATGAGTTTCATGCATTAGTAAGCGAAACGGGAGCTTTGGAATAGCTCTTAATCTGAACAACATCTTTAACTTGTTTAAGAAAACCTCTCAAAAAGAAACTGTTGTTATTCGCCGTTATATTCGCTGCAGACAATATGAAACAGTATAATAATTATTAACTCATCTGTAAATATGCAACTAGTTGACAGATTTTATTAGCATTTTAGCATTTTGCATCGAGAAAATCGAATATTAGTTGAGGAATAGTAAACAATTAATTATTAAACCAACATTACAAATTGTGACAGTAAAGAGGATTTCCGCATTCAGCATCACGCATTGCATTTAATAAACCTCACTTTTAAAATGATTTGTAATAATTGGTAACGGCTCGTTCGTTCTTTTCTCCTAAAATATAGCTTTAATAATCTACAATTCAAATTCAAATCTTAATCTTCAGGAGCGGTTGCTACAACCGGCCGTGTCAAAAAGACACGTTGCCCAGTAGGAAGAGAACAACAATATAGAAAAGTAAAAGTAGAATAATTATAATGAATATACAAAAACTAAAATAATGTGATTATATTATTATCGCATATTATAATGTATTCGAATGTTTTTAAATAATGTGATAATAATAGTATCATATAATTATTATCACATAACGGTATTTTATCTATCATGCATGTCTATAATCGTCCCTCCATATCACTTCACTTTATTCACGAAACGAAATCATAACATCTAACTGGGACAAAAGTGGGAAAAGCACATTTGACTCAGTGAGTATACAACATTTTTAAAATTTGAAGAAACAAATTATTGCAGAAGATTTAAACAGAATTAGAACGGGCAAGCAGGTGTGTCAATTGGGCTCATGATTGTATACATCGCGATATTAATGTTGAAGCGCATTTGAGGCGTAATCGCATACAGAGTTATTCTACTGTCTGTTTGGATAGCATCAATCATCCTAGCGGGTTCGCCTTAATTTCTTGGCTTCACGATGTTATCGATCCGAGAGTAAGGGAAGGGTAAACATTTGCACGTTGGGCTCCCCTTTTCTAATTGTCCTAGCTTCGCGGTTAAAGGGCCTAGTAACATTGTCAAAATCCTCAAATCTTACATGCATGGATCACTCTAGCGGTTTTGACATAGCTCATACTTATTACCAATAGGAGCATGCATGAAACAGTTTTCGGTTCTTCACATTTCTCTTCCGTTATGAAGATATGCATGATTGAAATGTTCAGATTTATAATTAATTATCAACTGGATAATTATAATTTTCAACAAAGTCGATGCAATGAGTTAGCAAATGTCAATTTGCATTTTTGCTCATTACTCGGTCATTTTGACATTCATTTACCATAACATTAATTGTTTATACATCACTCAGTGGACATATCAGATCACAGAAATAAACATTTTATAAACCAATTTAATACCAATGTTGGCACATATCAACAAAGTTATTAGATCCCTTTAAGAGAACAAAACACACCCTTTCATTCGCGCCTTATATATACTCTTCCGCAACCGAGCTGGTCCAGTTTAAATACCGCATTCCCTATTATAATCATAATGATATACTTGGTATCATTTCGCTGTATATATATGGCAGCCTGAAGAGAGTAAAGGAAGACCTTATTTCCAAAATGCGCTAAATCAGTTTTTCCAAAGAAATTGAGTAAAGATTGAAAGAGCAACAACGATCTGGCTAGCTGTAGATCAAACTTAAAATACATGCAGACTATGCTCTAAAAATATATCTGTATAACATTAAGCATTCGATATCCATTCAAAAACATAATTATAATAAGCTCATTTTACACAGTCAGACCGATAAACTCGAATGTACAAAAATGGACTTAGCGCCTTTTTGAAATTCAGTTCTTCAAATAGACAAATCAGGCTTTTTATTTGCTTCGTGTTCCCTTTTTCTTGTGTTCAGATTTCGTCCGTGTATACTCCTCACCCAACCCCAAATGCACCTGATGATATCATAACCCCTCATCTTTAAACGAAACCGGAGTTCATTAAATAATTCTTTCGCGCGTCTCAATTTAATTATTATTTGCGCCCACATTATAACAGTTTGCCAATATTTCTCGAAGACTTGCTTCTACACGGATTGACGGTAGCTATTGGTAGCGCCTCTGTGAATAATAAATGGACACACCATTTGTGTAGCCAGAGTGGTGGTGGGTGGGGGGGGGGGGGGGGGGTGGGTGAAAAGAGGGTGGTGTTTCTAATGAAAGGGGGGGGGGCAACATAAACTTACTTGAATAACCCCAAATCTCACAAGTGGGTTAAATCTAATCCTATACGTTATGATATTTCACGATTTGCACGATTTTAAAACCATGATACCCTTTGCTAAGAATCATTGCCATAAAGGCGTTATGGATCTAATCTTTATATTTTCGATGCATGGGGGCAGTGGCGTAGCGACTGGGGGCCCCCAATAATAATACAAAACAATAGGAAAGATAAGGGGACATTTTTGGGGAAAAACAAAGAAATCAGTCCGACCACGGTACGCCACTGCATGGGGGGAAAGGGGAAGGGGGCACAGACGCCCACAGAAGATGGGTAATTCCCCACCGCCCCCCCCCCCCCCCCCCCTTCCCCTCCACACAACCACGCCACCGGTCAACACACTACTAAAAGGCGCCAAATCTCCGCTAACTCGCTGTCCAAATTCTGTTACGGTGTCGTCAAGAAAAGCAAACAGACGTGGCGGTATTTAATATCGCGAAACTGTGCTAAGAAATAACTGTCAATTCATTCGCGATGGGCATGATTACAACAGATAGAGAGAGGGGGAGAGAGCGTGTGTTTGTGTGATAGAGAAGAGAGGGGATAATTATAATAAGTCTAAAGAGAATTAAGAGAGGGAAATGAAAGATAGTGAGGGAGTCGTTAAAGAGATGAGGATATAAGAAGGGGGAGGTGAACAAAATGCACGCGTCCTCTTTTTAAACAAAAATGATATACTGACCCAAAATTGCTCGTCTTTTAAATCATATTTATTCTTCGATATTAAAAATGACGACCCTTCTTCATAATTACAGGGAATAATCTTCATAATAATATGGAACAATTTGTAAGGAAGGTGCAGGTAATGTTTGCACAAAATTGCCGCTCTGTGTTAGTAAGGGTTTAACCCGCGCTGTTAATCATTACACATGACACTTGCTGATCGTTTCTGATTAACCGCGTACAACCGTGTACTCGGACTCCATTAAATCCGTTCAGCCAAACAAATTTTAGAACGAAAACAAAAAAAAACAGGAGAGAGAAACAAATATCCAGATTGGGGGAAGCCAATTTCCAATTAAATGTGGATCCATCATTTTCTGTCTTCTCAACACTTCAGCCATTTGACTCTTTTTTTTTTTTTTAATGCTTGTGGAATAAACGCGACAACCGTGGAATCATTCAATATTAATATTTTAGTCCAGTTGATTTCATTTTTCGGGTGATTACAGATATAATCGTATAACTTGTACAGCATGTCGTTAAACACTCCAGAGGATAACGTTACTCAGTGTTTATCTTGTGTCTCTGAATATTGATCTTGATATCGTAAAAATACTACTTTTCGAAACAGTTCAGACAGTATATATTATAAGCAATCATAGTCAAAATTGTAAAATTTAATATGTAATCGTGCATTCTTCTATATTCTATGTCGGGACACGGGTCGTATGATATTTTATAGTAGCTCATTAAACTTGATGCAAAATCATAATAAATGGTATGGCCGTTCATTGTCTGATTAAATGGACTCAAACTTTGATCCGGAAACTAAACGACAAACGACATTCCATGCCTGCAAAAATCTCTCGAGGTTGTTAGGGAATTCGTGCCATATGGCGCGCGTGGAGAGGTTAGAAAGAGAGCGGTACAGAGGCTTACAATCATAAGGTGTGGTGGAGGGGGGGGGGGGGGAGAAAATCGAGTGAGATAAAGGGAGATAGTGAAAGAGGGGGGGGGGGGGGTCAGAAAGAAAAGGGAGAGAGAGAGAGAGTGGGAGGAAAGAATAACACGGAGAGAGAGGGTAAGAGAGCGAGACAGAAAGAGGAAGAGGGTATAGGAGTAGTGATGGAAGAGTGGTACTCATACAATATCAAAGTGGTTAGTTGTTGATGTTTGCATACAATCTGATACAGCTATGAAATCTTCAATTAAATATGAAAAAGGATGGTAGTATTAAAGTAGCTGAGTACGGAAAGAAACGCGCCCGCAATTAATCGAGCGACTGCTTGCGCTACCATTAAAGGGTCCCGAGCTAAGCCCTGTTAAGGTAACAGCACTTCGGTCATACATTCCATTTGATAATTACAAATTAAAACAAGTTAAAAATAATGTACAGGGAAAATGCATTTTATGTCAATTTGTTAATATATACTTTACAAAGTGATTTAGACGGCTTTTGGTAAGAGGAAATATATTGATAACGCTGTAGTTAATTGGAACGATAACTCTAGTTTTATTTACTTCGGTTTTAGAATAAAACACTTGTTTATTTGTTTGTTTATTTGCTGTTTTGTATTATTTGTATGTTTATTTGTTTGTTTGTCTATGTGTTTGTCTATTGGTTAGTTGGTTGGTTGATTGGTTGGTTGGTTGGCTGGCTAATTGGTTGGTCGGTTGGTTGGTTGGTCGGTCGGTTGGTTGGTCGGTCGGTTGGTTGGTCGGTCGGTTGGTTGGTCGGTCGGTTGGTTGGTCGGTCGGTTGGTTGGTCGGTCGGTTGGTCGGTCGGTCGTTTGGTTGGTTGGTTGCCTTGGTTGGTCGGTTGGTTGGTAAGGTAGTGGGTGGGTTGGTGACTGGGTGGGTGGGTTTGGTGGTTGTTTGGTCTGTTTTGTTTGTTTGTTTGTTCTTTATCATCGGGGGGGGGGGGCTGTTCGTTTGTTTTGTGATTGAAATAAAGACACAATAATAGTAATACAATTTTTTACTACAATATGACGGAAACAAACAAATAAGACAATACAAGAACGACAAGAAATACTTTTTAGCAGTATTTACACATTGTTTCACATCAGGAGTAGATCTTACGTCAAGATGTTGCACACTATGCAGTCATCTATATCGGTAAGGAGGATAATCATGATACGTTCACACTCCAGATGCCATTTAATTCGAAAGTGCGTTCACCTGCCGCATCTTACATTGTCTTAGGGGGGAAGTGTCTGGAAATGGAATAAGGATCAAAGCGGCACAAGCCTAGGGTTCGATACTGGCGCATCTTCAACTCCACTGTCACCATGTTTACTGATATCTCGAGGTTGCCTAACTTACGATCGGTAGATGGGTTTCTTAATTTATTAGTATAGTTCAATATAGAACTTAGAATATATGCACCGGTCACTACATGTAAATTACCTACGATTTTATTTTCAATTGTAAATAATCAGTGATAGTTCAGCCAAGTCAAATAATCAAATATTCATGTACAAGTGAATTGCAATTACGTTAATACATTTAACCTGCATTATTTTTCAACTTATGCCATGGAACTGACTTTGAATCACTAATTCTTTGATAAAATACATTCAGATTCATTGAATAATTACAGTTGATTTTTAATAAAATAATTTTTTTAAATGTATTCCAAAATTCACCCTGCACTGGTACGATGACAATTGACGCTAGGCCAGCGTCGTGCCCCTTGCCCCTACATGGTGATAGGGTTAACGGTCGGGTGCGGGCCGCGGTCGCGGTGGGCTGTTCGGCGGCGGAGAAAAGAAGGGGAGGCGGCGAATCCACCCGCACTTTTCACAACAAATTGCATGACTTTCACTCTATCAGCATCTCTCTGCACTTTCCAAAGCCGCCGCTATATAGATACCCAGGCAATCAGGGCCCATTATCGAAGGTTCCACCAGACACGTAGGTCTTGTCTCGATACCTTTGTTCTTGTTACAGTAATGCCGCTCCGTGAACTTGATGTCTTACATCGGTTGGTGATGTTGGTATGGTGGGGCAGTTACGGGGTCAAAACACAATCCTGAGCGATAAAGAGCCGTATGTTGCAATATCATGTTCCTCTTGTTAACCCCTCCCCGTCTCCGCCTGTCCGGCCGGCGTGACCCTCATGACAGCAACCGATGGGTTATGGCGTAATTGACTATCGTCCATTTAACTTGAAATTTTCACACACCACCCAGTGGACATATCAGATAACAACAATATACATTGTATCAACCACTCATCACTTTTTGCACATGTCAACAAAGTTACTATTGATCCCTTTAACGAGTCGATGAACTTTTGCAGCTAGAACGATCTGTAAATCCCCCCATCCAAAAAAATGAATAATAAATAGCAAATAATAATAATATAAAGTTGCGTTTAATGATAGAACATTGAGTATAGATAATAAAAAATTGTAGTTGTTAAAGAATTGATCAACATTAATATGTTTGGGCGGTATTGCTTGGGGATCTATTAAGGGAATGGCAGAGGTCAAGAAGTACACACAGAGTGTGGGCCCATTTACCTTCGAAAATAGGCCGATATAATAATTAATTATGATATGACTTTTAAAGTGAATGGCAGAAATCTTCTCAGAGCGGGGCAAGGATAATCCACCATTCCAGAGAAGATCCCCTCTGAGTCGAGTGTCGTAATCATGATAATTCCAGTAAAGTGGCAAAATATCTCGCTTAGAGTTAGAGGTCACGAAACGGTGACCTGAAATTAGCGATGGGTAGTGGCGTCTTTATAATCATAGTTATTATATGGTGGCGTACATGGTGGACGAGTTTTCTCATGTTAAATATATTGCGAATTATTTTCATTATCCCGATTGTATTTTTAAATTGTATGTAAGGTTTGAACTATTTTAAATACCATTTCAATCTCACTCAGAGGGTCAGGGCCGGTGTGGGAGTTGAAAAGGTCCGGCCGAGGAATAAGTCCGGACGGACAAGATCCGCGCGCAGATTTTATCCGACTTGCCGATATATAATTGTTGGTTGCTAACTTCAATTTTCAAAAATATGGTTGCGAACAAAACTAACCCTAACCTTGACCCTAAATGTGGTGGTTATATGTTATATTTGGTGGCTTTGTGGTTAGATTTCGTGGCTGTAGTTTGGTTTAGTGGCTTTGATTTAATTTGGTGGCGAAAACTATGTACATTGAAGTTACCAGCAATCCCCCAATATTGCACTGCCCGGACTGATACCGCGGCCGGATCAAATCCGCGACCACGCCGGATGACCCACACATAGTCAATGGCAATGCTATCATAACTCGATGATCTCTTCTCATCTCAGTACTGGAATGGTTAATATGACACTGAGCGAGACACAACAGACACGTGGGATAAACTGCGCCCCGTCGGATTGAAAATTAACCACGTGTTAATGACATTATTATGGTATCTATACAGATACGACGAATCATCACCATCCCCCTACAAAGGAATTATCAAAAGATGTTTGGTATGCTCTTCTGGAATTTCCATATAGCTTAGCTCAGCTATGCAAACATTGGGGTCTGAGATTAATTGCCAATTCGTGGTATTTTGTTCCAGCAGACGAGAGGGTAAATGAATTACCCCTCTAGATACCGTGTACCACAACAAACAATAACCTTTTAATACGCAAACATGCTTAATACATTTAAAGAGGTTAAAGCGAGGGGATATGTTAATGTGGGAGAAAACGCCTGAGCGATAAAGTGGTTTACGGTTAATATCATTAATATCATCATCCATCATCGTTTTCGTACCAACGCCTTGCCATCCCGTTTTGTGACAGTGTTGTATACAAGTTTTGGCACGATAATTTTGTTCCTCTTATTATTTCATCATCGAGGAAATTATGTCTTTTTCAAGTAACTCGTTTCCAAGGGTGTTTTGACCGAATAACTTCTTTCCCCGATTTTCGGCTGACAATTTCATGATTATGGTTAATAGTATTACTAGTATTATCATTTATATTCCACATACTAAGAATCTTGCTCTACGATTGGTCAAAAGTTAATCACGTGGTGAAACATAGTTTCGCCCATCATTGATGGGAGAAGAAAAGTTCGTTACACTCGGTACTATCTTGGGTGAAAGTCATCGTTTTCATACCAATATTATTTTGGTCGTCACGTTTCGTGACCGTTAGTGTATAATAGCATTGGCATGATTTTTGCGTCTTTCTTTTTTCTTCTTCATTTTTAAAGTAATTTATTTCCATGGGCATACAGTCACTTTTTGTGTTGCCAGGGGGCTGAAATCTTGTTTACCGAATATCTTCTTCCATGAGTTTTAGCCGACAATTACATGATTTTGCCCGTAATTATGACATGAGTTTGCCCAAACATGAAATGATTTTGCAAGAGGGTGGCGAGATTTTGCTCTGATTTTGAGGTGCTTTTTTGCCCGAATATCGCCTATTCAAAACTCTTTGGAGTGATGCAGCCCCCTAATATAGCCCCCCCCCCCCCTCCCGGGACCACCTCATACACCTATGGTCATTTCGTTCTAGAAGATGACAATAGCGTGACTGAAGGACTTTAAAGGGATCTAGTAACTTTGTCAAAATCCACAAATCTTACAAAGAACCCCAATGGTTCAGTCTTTCCTTGTTGTATTCGCATTTACTAATAGAAGCATGGAATAGTTTTCGGGTTTTTAAAGTTCGCTTTCGTTAACAAGATAATTAAGACTGAAGTTTGGGATTTTACTTATCCATTGGATACTTATTACTGTGTACAAAGTCAGTGCAATGAGTAAGCAAGTATCACTTTGCATTTTGGTCATTACTTGGCCATAAAATATTAATTTAACGTGAAATTCTCACACATTTCTCAGTGGACATAATAATCAGATCACAACAATACGCATTTTATCAACCATCATCAATTTTTGCACATGTCAACAAAGTTACTAGATCCCTTTAATAGAGAGCAGGCTCAAGGTGAGAGTGTGTGCTAATGCATTTAACACTTATGTATCTGGATGACGTATTAACACCTGCACACCCACTTTATCAACATGCACAACATATTTTCACATAAAAGTTTGTTTTTTTTTATCTCCATCTCTCTCACTTTTTCTCTCTTATTTTGCCATTTTATATTTAACATTTCAAATCGATTAATCATGTAACCGTCTTGTATTGCCAAATATATTAATAGCTACTTTTTTCAGTTATGTTAATGATTGAAAATAAATATATGATGACATTTATATTTAATACATTTAATATTCAACAATTACTGTATAATCACCATAAGTCGGATTTTAAAACATTTTTTTCCATACAATTTTCTAAAATTGTATCGAAAGAGAGAACGATATATACTATATCTTAAAATATCTTACTGAACCCTTTTTCTTTACTTTATTTCATTTTATCGGTCAGTGGACTATTAAATACCCTATATTTGTTATGAATGTCAACCTGACCTTGCTTGAAAGTTCAACGTTTTATTGTACTTGCACACAAATAATTATGTTAAAAACGATTCAAATGCTTTTCAAGTTTAAGAAAAATGTTGAATGGTGTGGATAAGTGTCTGTAATCCGAGATTTAAGAACCGAACAAATAAAGCCATGTTGCTTAAAACTAATTTCGAAACATTATATAGATAAGAAACAAACTCTAATTTCTTCATACGACGCCGAACATATCAGTAAAGTGGTAGCATATTTCCAGAGGGATCATAAACATTAGGACCTACTATTTAAAAAAGAAGAAGAAGAAGATAGTGAAGGTCTGAGTCATCCGAACTTTAATGACATTTTATGATGTTCCACAATCCTCCAAATCCCTCTGAAATAAATAGACGTAATGACTACAAGGGTAGCTGATACTATTAATTTCTGGCCGGATTAGAAAACCATGCATGCATCGTTCTATACGTAGCGTCTTTTTGTTCCGCTAACGAGCACGGCGGGGAAGCGGAGCGGGACAGACAGGGCTGGCGATCGGGTTACTCGAAGCACCTAAACAACAAAATGTTACCTTCTTTTTGCCACGCCTGTCGACCTCATCATCGGGGTGACACGGGGGATGGAGAAGGGGAGAAGAGGGAGAAGGAAAGGATGAATTACAATCAGCACAATAACACCCATTAAACAAGAACCTACAAAAGGTATTGAACAAGAGAAAAGGAAAAGGGAGAGGTAATTTTAAAGAAGAAGGAGGAGAAGAAATAGGGAAATAACAATGGTGAAAATAATAACAATAATGGAAGGTTATTCACTATAAAGAGAAGTAGACAAAATAAATAAAGAAGACAGAATAGTGTGGATAGAAGGAGAGGAGAAGGAGGAGGAGAGGGCGAAGAAATATAGGAAGTACAACAATAAAAGCAACAACAATCCAAAATGAGGACAACCAGACGATAGAAAATAAATAAAATAATAACAGCAACAATAGAAGGGGGACCAGGAGGAGGAGGAGGAGGGGAAAAATAGACCAATGTCGACATTTAAATCAATGATGACATTAAAAGGATATTCAAACAGAGGAGATCCAGACAATAGAACAAAGTCAAATAATAACAGGAGAAGTAGAAGGAGTATCAGGAGGAGAACGAGGAGATGGGGGAGGAGGATGAGGATGGGGAGGAGGAGAGACGAGGAGGAGGAGGAGGAGGAGGAGAACAAAATACACAAATGACGGCAATAAACGCAATGACAACATTAAAAGGATATTGAAAAAGAGGAGAACCAAACAAAAGAAAAGCAGAAAAATAATAACAGGAGAAGTAAAAGGAGGAGGAGGAGAACAAAATAGACGGATGGCGACTATAAAAGCTATTACGACATTAAAAGGATATTCAAAAAGAGGAGAACCAGAAATAGAAAAGAAGTAGCAATGCTAAGAAGTAGAAGATGGATGACGGGAAGGCGAAGAAGAAAAGCGTGAACGAAAAGAAACATGATACGGAAATGATGGAGCATAATTATGATGAAGAAGTTTGTGTTGTGACAAAAGAGATGATGAAGAATAAAACAATATAAAGGAGAAATGGACGAAGAAAAGTAAGTTAATCAAAACAACTGGGAAGACGAGTAGCAGGAGAAAGAAGAAGATTAAGAATACAAAAAAAAAAGATGATGACGAATGATAAGAATGAAAGGAAAGAAATCAAAACGAATGACGACGACGGGTAGGAAGGGAGAGGAGGAGGAGGAGGAGGAGGAGGAGGAGAAGGAGGAGGATGACGAAAGGAGTTAAGTATTTACGTCTTGAGTAGATGTGAACACATTTCTTTATTCCTCGTCTCTCAGACTCACAAATTTGACTACAAAAAAAACAACAACATATAATTCATAATTAATTCATAAATGTCTTCATTAACAAGTATATTACAAAATACAAACGGCCAAACTCGATTGAACAACCACCTGCTTATAACGACCAGTTTTCAAGAAATCATTTTTTCATATAAATGAAACTGTCTATACGCTTGAGACCAGTTTTTTCTTGTTAAACATGTAACATGTGAATGAACCTGTCTATAAAGGCCACCTGTTTATAATTGCTATTTCTCCTGTCTTTACAATGGGTGTTCGTTATAAACAGGTTTGGCTGAATAACGTTGATGAAGTTCCAGCACCTGTGGCATGTATGATGTCAGCACTTAAACATTTGATAGGAGATTAACAACATTGTCTTTCTTCTTTATGAAAAACATACATAATTTTCCATTTTGTGTTGTTAGTTTGTTTATCGAAAATGCTTATCTAAAAGAATTCATTATAATCATGTAGTCAGTCAAGGACGGTCATACTTAGACGTGTTAAAATGGAGTAGACGCCTAAGGGGCCATGTAAATTAATCGCATTTTTATTCGTAAAAAAAGGTGCTGACATTCGAAGCAGATTATTATTCTTTGAACATCCCCTCTGACTTGGTGGTTGATGTATCGATGTAAAATACACCATCAAACGAAGGAAGCAGGTATGGAGTGGGACCGGAAGGTAGAAGGCAGGTCAAACATAGCCTTAATTACCCCCTCCAAGCAACCCCCCCCCCCCCCCCCCCCGTTCCTTCCCTCTTTAGGCGCTAATGTGTCAACCGGGTACGCCATGTGGGACGTGTTTTATAGGGCGTGAGCATGGCGAGTATCGGCATACGCAATTAACGGGGGCATATTCCATCATTTGGCGGGAATGCAAGCAAGATTGATGGAGTGCTCCAAAATCAGAGTTGCCTAGCGTTCAGGCGGAATCAGTTTTTTTTTTTAAGTTCTATAAAAGATATTATTACGTGTCGGTAGGCAAAGACATCACAAAAACAGATTAAAGCTAGGGTTGTTCTGGGGGGTTGAGGTACAATTAAAAAGGGGAGATTGTAAACAAGAAAACTATCAATATAAAGTGACATAAATGTATTCAAATTTTACATCAATTATTAATAAAGTGAGTAAGATGCAAGTGATAGCTTTTTTTCCTTATAATATGAAGTTTATTAAATTAAATTATAAATTGTATTATTTGAAATGAAATGAAATGAAATGAAATTGAAATGAAATGAAATGAAATGAAAATGAAATGAAATGAAATTGATTTATTGTCAATAATAATCTGTTCAATAGTTACAAGTTACAATAGTCATAGTACAGATTAATGAAACATCTTGAATTAACAATAAAGTAAAACGAATTGACAAAAGGGGCTAACAAAATAGCACAGTGCTGATCGAGGTTAGTCCCGAAAATAGTGAATTACAGTGAAAATAAGTTGTAGGTGGTTTGACATTGTTATGGATAGTGAATTGTAGAACTTTGTATAAATAACATGCCTATAATAATCAAACAGAATAATAGTCACAACTGACACGTTTTACTGCATTTTTATTTTCAATTATTATTCTTAAGGAGTGAGAGAGAATACGGAAATAATGAAGATAAGTAACATAATATACAAGAAGGGTGATAATGTGGGCAACTGAAATTTATTTTTAAAAAAGAGAAAAATGTATGAATCATGATGCATTTTGCAGGAGAAAAACAGGTGCGGGAATCGAAGCGACTCGGTGGAGGGCGGGCGATCAGCCCGGCCCTGTCAGAGCGCCGTAGATGAGCCGATAAGGGTCGTGTCGGGGGCAGCGGAATCATGGTAATGGCGCCCCTATTTGGTGTCAATATATAAGAAGAACACATACATTTTGTTCAATTTAATCTTCGTTTCCAAAGAAATATACATTTCAATTAAAAAAATAATCTAATTTCAAGAATTAAGGATAGATTTGAATTGTTGTACAACTATATCATATGTTGTAAGTACATACTCAGATGTTGGATAGTCATATAAACAAATAATTCTTGTTTTCATTTAAACAAAAAACAACTATTTTATACGGATTCAGACACCACAACTAACGCGTGATTGAATGTAAGGAGTAATTGATAAAATAATATGTTTGCTACAAACAACATAATTATACGGTCATAATTATAACGATATCAGTAACATACCATGGGGATTGTAGCCATTCTTTTCTTTAAAAACATAGATTGGTTAGCTAGGGTTCACGACTTTGTTTTCATTGTTTAACCACAAATAGAAACTTGACTGTCATCAATGAACAGATTCACAAAGAAAAAGGAATAAGGAAATACAACAAATAAAACAGAAATGAAAGCTGACATATTGAAGAAAATGCGAACACAAAAATGAATTAACGAGGGACCAGCTAGAGAACGCAGCATAATGCAAATTTACAGATAGTAAAATAACAATTATGTTGTCACAATACTTTGTCATAATAATGTCTTTAACGTCACAAAAATACGCTGATGCACCTACATGTACCTACCACTATCATAATATACATGTCATTCCACTACCATGATAGTATCGTTATTACTTTTGCAGACCATAGTCATCGTTCATTTGATAATGTAATTGTTAACTCATCGAGTGACGGGAAACAATAATTGATTACGAAGTCGATTAATCTTCGTCGCCGAAGTCAGACTTTTAATATCGTCTGTCAGAACATTATAAATATATACATGTATACGCCTGGGCTTTGGAATGCGAAGCATTAATCAACATCTTATAATTGCAATAACACCCCGTTTGTATTCACGTTTGCTTTTTTTTAAATTACATGTTATATACTCCCTTGAAAATGCGGAGAAATAAAGGTAAAAATCTGCATGGATTTTGTTTATTGTATAATTATGTTTTTGTTTTTTTTAGGTTCAAAGTTCAAAGTTTCAAAACAGTACATGGGAATGCCGAGAAACAATCAGAGGAGGTGCATGATTACCATTAGTGTGCAAGTCAAAGGCACAGGTGTGAACTGGTTTAACTGGTAACTGGTAGTTTCTGAGTTTTTAAGTCTAGCTTAAGTTGATAAATTTAGTAGAATACCGGCCAGTATATGTAAATCATACACTTAAGATTGGACAATGTTTGTAAAACAAATAAAAGAAATCCATACATTCAAGTCAAATGACGTACCTGTACAAATATACTAACGTATATACGTGCATTGTATTTGCTTGAAAAATTACACAACACAAGTACAAACATTACAACAAACAATTAAACAATACTGATTAATGTACATTGTCCACATTTTTCAATGAAAGAGAACGATTAGAAAACTAGAGAAAATAAAACACTTATAACCCTATAACATGATAACAAATAATGGGAATCAAGTTTTCGACCTTACACCTCAGAGCCTGTTGTATAAATATTGTAACTAACTATAGAAAACACATCTTTTCTTTAGGGCCCATCTGAGTTATACACACCGTGAACTTGTTCGGCGTGATTTATTGATGGGTGCCCTTTACACTTTACATCTCGCCTCCCCAAACTCCCCCCTCAATCTGCAATATGATATAAAGAGCCTAAATCCAAAAGATGCTAAATCCAATTTTTCAACTCTTTGGAGAAAAGCAGGTTTTTTGTCCAACTTTGTACACAATCATGCATTATTGGAATATGAAAATAAATCGTTCCATATTTTGACTTTGATTGTGTAATTTGGCCTAAAATTTGGATTTCTTGATAGCTACGTATAGCTTAGCAATGCGCGGATATCGTTGACTCAATTTGTATGGAAAATTGGATTTAGCACCTTTTTGGAAATAAGCTCTTCATATCGAGGTGAATAAATCCCACATTTATTTTCATTGCCAAAAGCACACTCGATTCGTCTTGGTCTAATCAGTATGCGGCAAACCCGTTTTTAGTTTCTTCCCTCCCCTCTCCTCCTCCCTCTCCTCTCTCTATCTGTTTAACTTTAACAACTTAATACTACAATTAGCGAGAAAAGGTTTTGCAAACCGATTCATCACCATACCCCTATTTGTTTAAGAAGGCAAGGAAGGTATTCGGCGTATAGTATTTCCATTTTACCGATTGATGGAAATAACATCGATGCTAAATTTGACACTGTTGTATTTCTCATAGGATGTTGGATTATATACAATTATTATATGTATTTAGCCGTTTTAATACGAAAAAGAGCATTACGGTAAAAATGTAAAATTGAAACATATTATGGGCCGGCAAAGTAATTTAGACTTTTGTGGGATTCAAACTTTCATTTATAGTTCTGACACTCGAGCATTGGAAAGAAAAAATTGTGAGACCATGGCGTAGGACTTTAGTCATGTTAGTAGAAGGAAGATTCAGGAAACCACCGTCATAAAGAGCTTTTGCAGCTCAGTCGTTAGATCATCGGTCCAATAATCCAAAGGTAGCAGGTTCGAATCCCAACAAAATCAAATTGTCCCTTTTTTTACTTGTTTGTATAATATATTTGTATACAAAGACAGTTCCGATATAATTACGGCTGTTTCTCTTAAATTCAGAAAGAAAGAGATAGTGAGAAAGATAGAGGGAGAGAGAGGGGGAGAGAGAGGGAGAGAGAGGGGGGAGGGGGGGGGGGGGGGGTGAGGTGGAGAGTGGAGATAACATGGAGGTGGGAGGGGGGGGTGAGGAAGGAAGGACGAACTTTTCAATCACTTTCCCTCGCAACATAACAACGCAATTAAATGCGCAACACTATGCATAATATCTCAGGTATATAGCGACGTAACCACTCTTGCGTGGTTTTGCTCCGGCAATCCAAGCTAGTGACAATGATGTATCCGTTCCTCCGCGGAGCGCATCTTCATGCGGGCAATAATAGAAGATGATACTCGTCATGCATTACCATGGATGATGTTGTTTTGCGATAACTTAATATTCTTGCCTCATGCCCCCTCGCGCGTCGACTTGACAGGATCAAGATTAATGGATATGGGAGACAAAGGACGTACTGGCGCTTTACATCCTTTTCTCGTTAATTAGCCAGCGAATACCCTCTTAAACAGATCCTAGAAACCAAGAAGGAAAACAAAATAGAGAAAATAGGAAAATAGAGAGACAAGCTCATCAGGGTTCAGGATATTGCTTGTGCGTTCGGGCACAGAGGTTGTTTCTTGTTAGAAAAAAATTGTATTTTGCATCTTCGCTAAGATCCTGAGCTCCCACCTTATCTGCAAAAAAAAACACACTGATCTATCTTCTCTATCACTATGTCTTTTTGTTTTTGTTTTAATTCCGCGAAGGTTTGAAGGAACGTAACGAATTCGTAAGCAGATTTTCTCCTAGACGGATTTTACTCCGGATTAAGTAGAAAGAACAAACAAGAAGTGTGGGTGATAAATTGGTGTAGATTTAGACGCGACAGGCAGGAAGATGTCGATAGTGCCTTGGGATAATAGAAACAAGTACGACGTGTGGTTTATACTGAGGCAGCGACACCGGCTCCTGCTTGCCTGTGTTGCGTTAACATCTTCCCTACTAGATTACGCAATCCTCATAGAGTTGACTCAGGACCACCAGGTTGCAGTAACAAATCGGTTAACATTTCCGCTCTCCTCCTTCTTTTTTCTGTCTACAATTCTTCCTGTAATACTGCATATCTATCGTGCGGTGTTTTCATTAACCTTTTGGCTTTCTGTTGTCATAACTATCTCTCGTTTTCTCCCTTTTTTGCCACTGTTTAGCCTGTTCTTTCTTTTGTTATCCTTGTCCACCTCCTTTATAATTCCTTAAATTCTTTTTTTCTTCTTTTCTTCATGTCTTGAGCATTTTTTTTTCTTCAAGTCGAATGAACAAGTCGAATAAACGACCTATTTGTTGAGGGAACGACTTATATATAAATCGTGGGTACAACTTATCGTAGGTGCGACTTATATATCGTGGGTACGTACGACTTATATATCGTGGGTACGACTTATATACTGTGGATACGACTTATACATCTAGGGAACGACTTACAAGTCGAAGGAACGACTTATATATCGATATAACGACGTATAATATCGATATAACTACTTATACATGGAAAATGAAATCGTCAACACAGAGATAGTCATGGAGCCGTGTCAGAGGATCCTGGCCATGCACTGTGGACACAAGTCGGGTTGATTTGCCACAATCACAAACTGTGTTAACCACATCGATATCACAGTGGCCACCCTTGAACTTGATTTTTGTTTACATTGGCTCTTCCACTTGCGAAGTTTATCGATGAACTTCCATGTCTCCTTCTTGAGTCGATGTCTCTATAATGGGAGTTCCTTGTTCGACAGCGTCCAGGTTTCATCTTCCCCACATTATGCCAAATGTTCGATGCGTCATTCAGCAGAAGACATAGTTAGTTAGTAAGCAACAAAATAATTTAGATTTTGCAGTACTAAACATAAACAAACCAAACAGAATAGCGCCTAGATGTAAGATTGCGAATGGTAAGAATCTGGAAAAGAACTTACGAGTTTGGACGCAAACTGACACAAACACAGAAAAGAAACAAGCAAAAGATAAAAGATAATAATACATGTCTCAATAGTTAGAAAAGCAAATGTACAGAATATCAAACAAGCGGTCGACCCATCTATACTAGGACGGTAGGCAGGACAACCCGCAGCGACGGTATTCATGTCAGCGCCACCACCCAATCCATCAGGACAGCTATTTAGCAATCCGATAAAGCCTCCCCAAAGAGGTGAAAACACGGACAAGAGGTGTTAAATTGGCGCCTCTGCCCCCATTCGTCACTCCAATCACGGACTTATGGGCACTCTCACACAGTGGCGTAGCTACGGGGGTGGGGGTCAGGGGGGCGTGCCCCCCAATTATTTGCCTTCCAACAATACCAGAGCACAAGTGGAACCATCCTTTAAAAAAGAAGTACATAGAATGTACCCCCAAATATTACGCGTGCCCCCCTCCCCCCCCTCCCCCCCTCCCCCCCCCCTCCCCCCCCCCCCCCAGTCAGTCGGACGACGCTACTGCATGCACTCGGAAGTATTATCTTGTGAAGGTGAAACACTATATATAACGAGCAACAACACAAAAAGAACACTCCAAGCCGCTAAAGGGTTACAATATAATCTCCAACTTTCTTTGATTTTTGTTTCTTTTCCCGTCTTACCTTCCGGCATGTACATGTATCGCATCTCAATAAGATCGAGCTGCCAGGTCCATTATGGCATTAAAGCGATTCATTAACCTCGTAAGATACCAGCAGTGTATATCGGATACTTCAATCATAATATCCAATACCATTGTAATACTTCTTCTGAATGATGCACGGTTGATTCATATAACATTCATGAAAGAGAATACAGTAAACCTAGCGGAAAAACGAACATTGACAGATTGATGTCCAATGTTATATAATCTTCTGCCCATTTGATTGTGGACCTCGTTCAAAAAGCGATCCTGGAACGTTTTCCATCCATCACGTAGCATGCTAAGAAGACATTTGAAGAAGAAAACAAACCCCTTTTTATTCTTCTGTTACAAATAAGCCAAACGGCAAGGGTACAAGAGAAAGATGAAAGCTTTAAGTGATTTTGGTTGAATTAGACGTAGTTTAGGAATCGATTTAACGGAAAATAAGCTGGATAAAAGAAAGACTCACCATCAAAGCAGTTGGGGTGGGGGTGGGGGGTCTGACTTCGTTGGGGCAATGAAGAATTCGTGCATGTTTTCACATAACATTTAGAAAGTTATTTATACTTGAGAATTCGTTTTAAACAATATTATTGCATTTTAAAACCTGTAATTATATATCTTTTTGCAGCATTACAGCAATTTAAAAAAACAATATTCAAACATCCTAAAACCTGCCATAAACATATCATAAATCAGTAATCTTGATTTGTATTTCAGCAGCAATGTATTTATGTCACAGCAGATCTACCATTTGTGTAGAGCGCTAACTGATCTCAAAACTGTATCAAATAATGACGAATACGTAGTGAAAAAGAGAGTTAAAATATTGATGCTATGTAAAAAACAACAACTTTAAAACAACATTGTTTCAACGAATGTTTTATAACACTAAACAGCTTTTGCTCCGGTATATAAGATCATGCTTTAATTGTCTGGTTTGAACGATGAGGAGCCGAAATAGTAGCAAGTAGGGTTTAAATCGTATAACGTTAACAGTGATAAACACATTTCAACTGAGTTTCGAAAGGTAATTATCTTGATTTCATGGAAGTTGGGCAAGAAACGGAGTGGTATTAAAACAAATCAGGCGTCGTGATTTTCTTTTTAATATTCATATATTCATAGAATCATGAACGGTCGCGATTGCTTTGCTTACTCCATCACAATTATGGATCGCCCCTTGTTTAACCCAATTCTTCCCATCTGTTTCAGAATGCAACTTCACCAACAATGCGTTCACACCTGCCCTGAGTTTTGGGGGATCCTCATGATGTTGAATACGTTATGACTGTGTGAACGCTCGAGACAAACCTGGGCCCATGTTCATTTATAACGAACGCCGCTAGCTTAGTTTCACGCCGTTTTTAATAATAGTGTGGTTATAGGGGGTTACAGATATAGTGATGTGCAATATCTTTTCCCTTTACTTCTAAGTCGTTCCAACGATTCATATTTCGTTCCAAGTCGAGGAAAAGACTTACATCATGTCGAGAGAACGACTTCAAGTATGTCGACGCAACGGCTTACACGTCGAGAGAACGGCTTACAATCCGGGAAACGGCTTATAATATATCGTGGGTACAACTTAAAGTCAAGAGAACGACATTATGTCGAGGTAACGAATTATCATATCGAGGAAACTATACATATACCATGGAAGTACATCGATATAACGACTTGTACATCGAGCGAAAGACTTATTTATAGAGGGAACAACGTATCCGTCGAGGGAATCACTTGCAAGAATGTCGAGGGAATGACTTAAAAGTCGAGAGCGCGACTTATATTGACAGAACGACTTATACCTGAAGCTAACGACTAACATATCGAGGGAACGCCGTATACGTCGAGGGAATTACTTGCAAGAATGTCGAGGGAATCACTTATATTGACAGAACGACTTATACCTGAAGCTAACGACTTACATATCGAGGGAACGCCGTATACGTCGAGGGAATTACTTACAAGTCGAGGGATCCAGAAGTCGTGGTCTAACCTATAGCAAACGAAAATCACGTATGCAAAATGTGTGGTATCCAAATTTTAAACCAGGGTTAAAAGTGAAGAAAGCTGTGTGGATGCACGGTCTGATATATATTTGTTTAAAGATCCGTTTTCTCAGCGGACCTGCCCATATCTGTCGATATCTATGTGAACGCAGGCGTATAACGTTATCCCGTCACCCCTGCAATCACGGGTGATGGATCGCCCCCGCTCCCCGTCGGACGCCCCGGCGAGCGAGACGATGGTGGAGGATAAAATAATCCCTCTCCCGCTCGCCGGATTCCAAAATTACCATGATCACCAAACCAGTGCACCGTGATTAAGTCAGAGTAAAAGGTAAAAGCGTGCGGTCTGAATAAACTTCGCAATTATGCATGACCGATTAAACAGGATATGTAACTTTGAGCTATATACATGATAATACAATATGCGGGGAGATGGTTCTTTAGCAAGGAAGAACCGAAAATGGCCAAGAATGACACTACTCCATCTATAAACATTTTGGTCCATACGTCGATAAGTCGACCGTTCAATCGACCAATCGATCAATCAATCAATCCTTCAATCAATCAATCATTCAATCAATCAATCAATCAAACAAACAATCAATCAATCAATCAATCAATCAATC
>JBAMJV010012304.1:0-33918 GCA_037951105.1 Echinarachnius parma | reverse complement strand
ACAATATTTCACAATTTCCCGTCATTTATTAAAAAGGATAGACATTGCATAGTATATTAGTCAAAACTAGCCCTTGAACAACTATATAAACAATACAAGTATATACTGCACATTATATTATCGATAATATTACAACAAATTATATAGAAAACAGGGACATGATAACACTGTTTTCAATACAAATAATAGCAAAAATAGGAATTTTTCTGTTCACTATTATGATCGTTTATAATCGATCATGAACCCCGATAGCAATTTACAAATTTAACAAAATCATATAATGTACAATATTTCACAATTTCCCGTCATTTATTAAAAAGGATAGACATTGCATAGTATATTAGTCAAAACTAGCCCTTGAACACCTATATAAGCAATACAAGTATATACTGCACATTGTATTATCGATAATATTACAACAATCCAAAATGTTCCAAAAACGTTTTCATACATTGTTGGTAGAACATAATTAAAATATATTTTAATTATTGTACAATTTAAGAAATCCATATCGTGACATTGTACATTTTAAGTCGCATGGAGGTTCATCTAAAATTACTGCCCCAATGTATGAAATGGACTGTTTCCCTATATCTGTCTTGATTTAGCTATCTTGCATTTTGTTAATCAATTTTCCCCGTGAAATATATAGCAGTGGTTCAATCTTTTTTTCGTAATATTTGTATCTATATTACTACAAATGAAGTGCAATCCACTTGTGTTTTCATTAAAAGGATAGTTGAGTTTTGATAAAGAGAGTTCAGCTTTGGTTAACCTGAGCTTTAGTAACTAAAACCTGCATCATTACATTACAAACAAACAGTTATAACTTACTCCACCATGCTCGAAATTAATAACACAACAAATTACAAATGACTAAGTAAAAAGCATGTTTCCATTAAAAAAGAGACGTTAAAACTCAGGAGGATGCTCATTAAAAACATATTGGTTTTAACCATTACAAATAAATCAACAATTATTCAAAAACATCTTTAATAGTACCTTTCTAAAAAGAAGAAGCAATTTTGAAATTTGTTAGCGGCCGATTCAAAGTTATATTGTCCGTTCCCTACAATTATTAAAATGTTAGGTTTATGGATATCTTAGGCTTTTCTGAAACAATTTTGATCAAATTAAGTTTATTCTGTCATTACAATTGTATGCTCTTTCAAACTCGACACTCCGTTTTTTATTATCTCACACAAATATTGTGTAACGGCCTCTATATACCAAAACTCAACTCAACTATCCTTTAATACGAATCCTTGATACCAAAAAACTGTTTTGTCGGTAACGATTTCTAAAAAGCATGAATTTGGTATAATATATTTTCTTTACACCTATATGAAATGCGTCAATATTTGACCTCATTACATTTAAATCTATGTGTAAATACTCTCTAAAAAGTGAGAAACCGGCTAAAATCATCTGCAAACAATCCCAAATGGAAATAATAACGCAGGTTTGGAAATCGTTTATACAAATGAGGAAAAACGCTGGTACCACTACAGATCATTTTGAAACTCCATAATGTAATCGGTAATCAAGAAGAAAAAACATCATAAGTTAGAGTGATATCGGATAAATACCCCTTGACCACGGGCACCGAGTTGGATGTGTACAAAGTCTATGCGAATTTCATGAACATGAACATGCACTATAGGGAAAAGTGTTGTTTGTAGTCCTTTGCAAAATCTAAGAAGATTCTGTTTGTATCACTTCCAGCATTTTTGTCACTGATTCGTACACAGTTGATGAATTAAATTGATCAATGCTATAAACTTCGCATTCATCAGCCTGCTCTAAAACCATACTGGTGTAGTGGTGTTCATAATATAATAACATAACTTGAACCGTGAAAATTTGTAGACGTGGTGTGGCAAAATGTTCGCGTTCTCGTTTGTCCTTAATTAAGCAAGACAATTAATCCAATATTGCTGCGTTCTACCATTATATCGTGGACTGCGCCCTATTGACCAGCATGCCTTGCTCCCAAGGGATCAGAAAGTGCACGTGTGGATTGATTGTGAGTGTGTCCGATGACCCCCCGATGACCGGGGTAATAATATCTTTATTAGGCGCTATATAAATCGAAACATTATAATTATCTTATTTGGATTTTCATTATAAATTATAATTTCATCAAACGATTATTTGGCTGCACATTCGTGAATGCTACCCAACTAACAATTGAACGTTTTCTGAACGTTCTAAACAGGTTCAAAGTTGGTTATTTGGACGTTATGTGAAAACGTTTTAAAACGTGTATTTGTGGAAGATTGAAAACGTTTTTAAAACGTGCCAAATGGACCTTTTTAAAACAATAAAAAACCTTTCATGTATTTGCTTTAAAGTGCAAGGACCAGCAGAAACCCTGTCGGACGCTGGAGACGTTTTAAGAACGTTTTTTAAACGTTGATTAAAGACGAAGACCTACGTGACCTAATACAAACGTTTTGTAAAGGTTTTGTAAACGTTGATTAAAGACGAAGACCTACGTGACCTAATAAAAACGTTTTGTAAACGTTTTGTAAACGTTTTGTGTTTGCTGGGTAGTGCCCGTAATTAATGTACTCGGGTGTCTATTCACGAAAGCTTATGCGTATGCACTTATTCGGAATTTGAAAGACCGATTCCAACAATTACACGACAATGCGTGAATTTGAATGATTTCGATTGAAAAAGTGTCAAATTGAGCGGGAAAATGTTATGATTAATAATAAGTATTCATCAATTGTATCATAATTCTGTTGCTATCATTTCATCGTTGGCCAAATCTCATTCAACCAACCAATAACGACACTACGTAGTAGGCAAAACGTTGGCCTAACGCTGGCTTTTAATTGCCTACCATCAAAATGTGGTTGTTTGTTAAATGTTGGTTTGACGTCAACTAGCCAACCAATATCCAACGTCGCTCATTAACCGAATGTTGTAGTAGGCGAAATGTTGGCCTAACGTTGGCTTGCCCACCGTCGAAATGTGATTGTTTGTTAAAGGTTGGTTTGACGTCAACTAGCCAACCAATATCCAACGTCGCTCATTGACCGAATGTTGTAGTAGGCGAAACGTTGGCGTAACGTTGGCTTGCCTACCGTCGAAATGTGGTTGTTTGTTAAAGGTTGGTTTGACGTCCGCTAGCCAACCAATATCCAACGTCGCTCATTGACTGAATGTTGCAGTAGGCGAAACGTTGGCCTAACGTTGGCTTGCCCACCGTCAAAATGTGGTTGTTTGTTAAAGGTTGGTTTGACGTCAACTAGCCAACCAATATCCAACGACGATCATTGACCGAATGTTGTAGTAGGCGAAACGTTGGCCTAATGTTGACTTGCCTACCGTCGAAATGTGGTTGTTTGTTATAGGTTGGCTTGACGTCAACTAGCCAACCAATATCCAACGTCGCCCATTGACCGAATGTTGTAGTAGGCGAAACGTTGGCCTAACGTTGGCTTGCCTACCGTCGAAATGTGGTTGTTTGTTAAAGGTTGGTTTGACGTCAGCTATAGCCAACCAATATCCAACGTCGCTCATTGACCGAATGTTGTAGTAGGCGAAACGTTGGCCTAACGTTAGCTTGCCTACCGTCGAAATTTGGTTGCTTGTCAAATGTTGCTTTGACGTCAGCTAGCCAACCAATTTGGAGCGCCATTCATTGACGTAATTACGTAGTAGGCGAAACGTTGACTCAACGTTGGCTTGCCTATTGTCGTAATGTGGTTGTATGTCAAACATTGGTCTGACGTCAACTAGCCAACCAATATCCAACGCCAGGCATTGGCCGAATGTTGTAGTAGGCGAAATGTTGGCCCAACGTTGGCTTGCCTACCGTCGTAATGTGGTTGTTTGTCAAACGTTGGTTTGACGTCAACTAGCCAACCAATATCTAACGCCACTCATTGACCGAATATTGTAGTCGGCGAAACGTTGGCCCAACGTTGACTATCATACCGTCGAAATGTGGTTATGTATTTAACGTTGGTCTGACGTTCACAAGCCAACCAATATCCAACGCAAGTCATTGACACAATTTCGTAGTAGGAGAAACGTTGGTATAACGTTGGCTTGCCTACCGTCGAAATTTAGTTGTTTGCCAAACGTTAGTACGACGTCAACTAGCCAACCAATATCCAACGCCACTCATCGACACAATGTCGTAGTAGGCGAAACGTTGGCCCAACGTTTGTTTTTCGACCATAGAAATATGATTGTTCGTCCAACTATCACCCAACGTTGTTTCAACGTACATTTGCCAATCAGTTTGCCAACAGTCAACAGACGACGTTGGCTTAACTTCGTTTTAACGTCAGCTCGCCGACTGCAAAAATGTGGTTGTAAATTTACCTTAGGCCAACGTTGGCTTAACGTTGTTTTGCCAACCGCGACGGTGCCGACTATAGACTACGTTGGGCCAACGTAGCATTGTTATCTGGGTCAATATAATGCAAAAAAGCATCCTTCTCGCGATATCTCAAGAACCATTTGACGGATCAATTTCAAACTTGGGATGAGTTAAATACACATCGGGGTGGCAATGATTGGATTAGATTTGGGGGGTCATGAGGTCAAGGTCACATGACTCAATATATATGCAAAAATGGCTTGTTATGGCAAAATCTCAAGAACTGAATGTCAGATTTCAATCTAACTTGGTACCTGAATATTTCTTGGGAAGCCAATGTAGCCATCAACATTTGGAGTCTATGGTCAAGGTCACAGAACTCAAAATATATATGAACATTTTTTTTTTCAGTGCACACGGTTTTGGGGCTTGATATTAAAAATCGCGTCATAGCGGAGGCATAATTTTCGACTGCGCGCAGTCGAAGATCCATCTAGTTTTTGTTGAAATTTTGGTGTCAAACATTGATGAATTGATCGTAAACATTGTATGCTCACGTAAATATGCATGCACACTCACTGCATTCCATATTTGGAATTGGAAAGCTCCATTCACAAAATGGGGGTGTGGGGATAAACAGAATGGAAAAAACCACAAATTAAACTTTTACAAATCGGACAACATTTCTCTTAAGTTATTTCCGCAAGTATAGCAAATATTATTCTTGATATTTCCTATTATTTATTCAAGTTTTATATACAAACTGAACTGATAACAGAATTAATTTGATATCCTTCTACCTATCCCAAGTGGAACATGCTGTACAAATTTTACATGGGGGGCGGGGCAGAAATAATGCTAATTATAATAATTTGCGCCTTTTCTAAGCTGTCGACTGCATGTCGGCAGAAGAAAAACAAATCGCACAAAACTGTTCATTATCGACCTCTCTTTCCTCTCTTTTTAAACCACAAATCAAGTATTTCCTGTGAGGTATCAAATTTGCAATAAGATTAAGAACCATATTATTGTGCACAATTGTTTCAACATTTGGTGGCCCGATCGGGCCAGCAAACATTGGAAATATGATAAAACTACAAATTATAAGAACTTAAGTAGCACCCGTGTACACCGGCCAATAGAATTTGCCCGTTATTGACCAATTAGGAACGCACTCGCTCATGCGAGATAACGCGGTTTGGAGCCGCACGAGAGTATAAAACACGATTGCTTACATATTATATCACTTGACAAAGTATTGCAGCGGCATACGAAACGTCGTGATCTTTTAGATTCCATGTTGACCATACATTGCGAGACAAACGAATATCACTAGCGATATTATTTTCGAAACTTAAAGTCATACCTGTAAAGTGTCCAAATCCACGAAAATTACTTGGAGCTTCCTCGTTTCTCTTCTACCGTGTTGTTTAGCTTATGGTAAGAGAAGAATAAAATAGGGTTTGAAAATCATAATTTCTAAAGCGTTAATCAACGCAATTGAAAAAAAGTACAATTGTTGTACGTAGCTAAACGCGTCCGCATTGCAGCAGGCGTGGGAACATTCCGGAGATTGAACTTTGAGCCGAGCAAGTGCAAATTCCATGAATTCTGTACTACGTGTGTAAACATACACGGGTGCGAATATCTCAAACGGATCATTCATTACTGCGACAAGGAAATGTATGGCAGACCATCAGTATTCGGTGATAAAATATTAACTAAATATTCGTCTTTTTCACTAGGTAAACAATGTTCGTTTTCTTTCAAACTTTAACAAATCTTTCAATTGTATTTTACAATGATATTGATGTAGGATTGAAGTCTCAAATGTCATTTTGTGCAATATCTGACACTTTACAGGTATCACTTCAAGTAGTGTTTATGATTTATTTTCTGGAAAAAAATGACGTCATCTTTCCTCAGCCACTTTGAAAAAAAGTCGAGACGGCTGAATTAGTTACGTGCGACCATTAGGGTCAATTTTTAACAAGTGGATACGCCATTAGGGTCCATTTTTAAAAAGGTGCGATATGCCATTTTTGCCCATTAGGGTCCATTTTTTACAAGGTGCGATACGCCATTTTTGCCCATTAGGGTCCATTTTTAGCTCATCCGGCCCGAAGGGCCCGATGAGCTTATGCCATGGCGTGGCGTCCGTCGTCCTTCCGTCCGTCCGTCCAGTTTTCAAAATGCTTCTTCTTCGTTATTTTTCAACCGATTTTGATTCTGATTGTTTCATATGATAGGGCCAGGAGGGGGATTTAAAACTTCTACACAGAATCGTGAAATTCATTATCTATGGTAATTTATGCAAACTTATTCGAAATCACAAAAAATGCTTCTTCTCCTTCATTTCTCGACCGATTTTGATTTGGTTTGCTTTATCTGGTAGAGCTAACTTTGGTACACTAAACTTCTACTCAAAATTTTTTAAATTTTTCTCCATTACTTAATTATGGTAATTTATGCAAATTTATTCCAAAAATAACAAAAATTGCTTCTTCTCCGTCATTTCTTGACCGATTTTCATTCTGTTTAGTTTATCTAATAGGGCTAGGAGGGGGATTTAAAACTTCTACACAGAATCATGAAATTCATTATCTATGGTAATTTATGCAAATTTATTCGAAATCACAAAAAATACTTCTTCTCCTTCATTTCTCGACCGATTTTGATTTGGTTTGCTTTATCTGGTAGAGCTAACTTTGGTAAACAGAATTTTGAAATTTTTCTCCATTAATTAATTATGGTAATTTTTTATTTTTTTTTTTGATTATTTTTTGATTATTATTTTTTTTAAATTTTTTTTTTTTAGTTATTTATTTATTTATTTATTTATATTTTTTTTCTTTTCTTTTTTTTCTTTTGTTTAAAATCTATTCATTTATTTTTATTATTTTGTATTTATTTATTTTTTTTAAATTTATTTATTTATTTATTTATTTTTTCCCCTTTTTCCCCCTTCTGGGGCATCAAATTTATATTTTTTTCACTCAAATTTTTTATTTTTTATTTTTATGTCCCTTCCAGGACATCAAATTTTTATTTTTTGACCAGTTGAAAAGTGTACCACATGAAATTTGCGATATTTGATGTTTCGAGATGCCGGATGAGCGCTACGTCATTGACGTTCTGGTTTAAAAGGTGCGATACGCCATTTTTGCCCATTAGGGTCCATTTTTTAAAAGGTGCGATACGCCATTTTTGCCCATTAGGGTCCATTTCAGAGGTTGATGGACACGGGTGGGTAGCACTTGTGTATGAGAGCCCCCCCCCCCCCCCCCCCCCCCCCCCCCCCCCCCCCCCCCCCCCCGGTCTTGGACCATTTTGGTAAGTTCAAAAATTACTTGTATCATTTTTAGGGCCAGTTATGATTGATTTTGCTGAATTTAAGTAAAGAATTTTGCGTGAAAATTTGACAAACTTTTTCTGTACCGGGCCACGTAGTTCCCGTGTAGGCTGGCATTGCTCTGGCTGCTTGTGTGGCCTACGTACGTACGTCTGCATATTTGGTAGAAAATCGATAAAAATGGTCATGTATATTTTTGGGCATTCATTTCATACCTGCAGGTTTTGAAGAGATCAACTGCTGGCTGGATCTTACAGAAAATAGGAAACTCAAGGAAGCGACAAAGAGGCAATAAAATGTCAACAAACGAGGCGGTTGATGGAGCCGAGAGCAGGATGGAGGTGGAGGAGGAGGGGGTGGATATGTTTGATCGCTTATTGGAGGGACAGCTGAAGCAGTATGGCATCAGGGAGACGCCCATCATTGAAAGTGCAGTCACAAGGTAAGACTTTAATAAAATAATAATTGTCATCGATGCTAGAAATTAACTTCTGTGCCTTCCCCCATAGCAAAGAAATGTGCCTGCCGCATACTCCTGCGGCAGACTTACCGCAGACAGTATTTTGCCCAAAAAAATATGGCATTTTGATATAAAAACCTTGTGGAGCGAACTACTTCCACATTTTTTGAGCTGGGCCTGTTTAAAAAAGATCGTACTCATGTCGGACGGAATTCGATAGCAAATGTGGCTGTCATTTTTGTTCCAGAGGTAGTGGGCTTACATTATTGTACATGGATATGGAGAGCATACATGGTTTTCAGGATATCAAAGTATCTTTCCAAATTTATTTTCTAAATTTGGTCAGGGCTGCAAAAATTGACCATGTCGGACGGAATCGATAGAAATGATGACCCCATATACTTTTTGTATTCAAGTTGATATTCTATCAAAAGTTTAACTGATTAGTTTCAAATTCACAGTTACATGAACAGACAAACAAGCATAGATTTAATTATCAGAAAGCCTTTATTAAAACCTTGTTGTCATGGAAACAGAAACTTCTAAAAAGAAGGTCATGTCGGACGGAACACATCCATGTCGGACGGACGGAATTAAAATGTTACTATTTTGGCAACTTGCCAAAATTATTAATTTTGTACCTTTGGTAGAAAGGTTATGATAGGTACTAATGTTGTGGATAGTAGAAAAGAGTTCACCTCTATTCATAAATTTGATATCATGGAAATATTGAACAAATTCCGTCCGACACGTTCGGTTCCGTCCGACATGATCAAGCAACTGTTTTCAGCGTTGTGAATTATGCCTTGTTTTACAAAAAAATACTATGTAGGTTTGAAAAGCTCACAATTTACCAGATTAAGAATGAATTGGGCATTATAATCTGCAGTTAATTTGGGGATAAAATTAGTGCTGTTATCCGATCCGAGACGAGAAGGGATTCCCGGCGATTATGGCCTTCAAACCGGGAAACGAGCGGTCCGAGAATTGGTCCTTTGTTTGTATAATTCTCGGTTTTGGCAACAAATTTTCTCCAGTAATAATAACAAATCTGTATACTGGTACATATAAGAAAAAAATGGGATTGGCTCAAGTAAACTGCAGTAGTTATGACAGATTTACGACCTGTGGCTGTGACCAGTGGCAGAGAAGGTCACAATGTTTAAACAGGTTGAGCCTTGAAGTCAATTACCTGAATTTGTGTAGAGCTATACAAAGGGTTTAAGGGGAATGCCCCCCACCTGTTGGAAAGCTTACCCCAACCTTTGAATATACTTTTTAAACTTTTTATCTTGACTCCCACAAAGATATATTGAGAACTTGCTTTTCCTGTGTATGCTTTATTGAACATAACTCAAAAACAAACCACATAACTCTGCCCCAAACACTGGCACACCCCCAAAAATAAATTACCCCAATGCTGCCTCCCATTTTTTTTAGATAACAAACTTTTCAACAATGTGTTTCTTGTAGTCATAAAAAATTCGCCCAAACATGATCTTACACACATGGCCCTGAGTTCACATTTGGTTGTGAGTTTGGCATGATATGCATGTCCACTGAACCTGGGCTAATGTATATGTATGGTATGTCTCCTCATAACTTCCAACATAAGCAATTGTGTGTGCATGGGTACAGGCAGTTTTTTGCTCATACACAAGGGAACCTTTTTGCTCATACACAAGGGAACCGGGACGATCCGGGATCCCGTTAATAATTTTGTAATTCTACCGAGCCGGGTTCGAGACGGGATATTTTGTTTACCTAACAGCATTAGATAAAATCAAATGAGAAATGTAGGAAATTACATGAAAATTGTGACCCTTTTGTGTCCTTTTCAACTGACTCACGATCACAGTTACAAAATTTCCATTTTGCATTTTCATTAAAAGTGGTGCAAATTTTCACGCAAGTTCAGTTGTCAATGATAAATCTAAGATTCTAACATATACAAGTCTAAACCTGACCTTTTATTATACTATATATATATCAAAGGAAATTCAGAGGAGTATGTACAGATTTCCTTTCATTAATGATTTATAAATTCATTTTTTAGGGAAACATAAGGACCGCTATTCATGAAGACTGCTATTCATAGGGACCGCTATTTGATATTTGAAAAAAGGTCATTATTCATAAGGACCACTATTCACAATCGATAAAGAGGTTTGCCGCTATTCCTAATATGAGAAGAGGGTCGATTTACATAATTTACAAAATAAGGGTCGCTATTCATAATTTACAAAATCGGGGTCACTATTCATAATACCTAATGAGGGTGGCTATTCATAATACAAAGAAGAGGGTCGCTACTCATAATAAGAGAAGATGGTTGCTATTCATAATACCGAATGAGAGTCGCTATTTATAATACAAACAGAGGGTCGCTATTCATAATTTGAGAAATGGGTAGCACTTCATAAAATATGATTCAAATTTCCCTTTTCAATGATCCTTATTAATTAAATGATCGATAAAATTTGCCCCGATTATTTACGTGACCCCCAAACAAGGCCAATCAAGGCACAATAAATGCTATTGTGCCAACAGTTGCGATCAGGGTGAGTGCAGAGGTGGGGGTGGGGGGTAGATATCGTATTTGCAAATATTGATTCCTGTACGCCCTAGTTTACCGTAAATTGCGCATTTGCCCGATTCCAGGAAGAGTGACATTTCAGTGGCGGATCCAGGGGGGGGGGGGGGTTTAAGGGGGTTTAACCCCCCCCCCCCCCCTGGGCTGCCAAGTGAAAATGTATCCGTGAAAAAAGTGACAAAAAAGTGACACAAAATCACTAACGGGGGTTCAAAATAGCAAAAACAATCGCTGCTACGCGGCTCAGGTCAAACCCCCCCCTTAGCAAGCAGCTACATGTAGATCCGCCCCTGCATTTATAACCACCTTACGGGCAATTCCATGATTAGAGGAATATTTATTTTCCTACGTCCTGGTTCTTTTTTAAGCTTCTTTTTCTCAGGAATCACAATTAAATTGAGAGAGCTTTAATTTCCGACCTCTAAATCACACTGTCGTGTCCTCGTTACAGAGAAACAGAACTATACATGAAATGGCACATGTGGGACTACACATGCTTTAAACACAATTTTATGGGATTTTAAAGAAATATATAATTTCTTTTCCATTTCTTTCTTTTGGATACTATAAAACACTTCATATTACACCAACCAGTGCCTCCTCTATGAATTTGAAATGCATACTATAAAAACATCATTTTAATTTAGACGGACAAACTGTAATGTTACTAACCGTAACGTTACTATTAAACCAGGTTTTTGTTTCTACTAAAACTAAAAAGACATATTTCAATATTTAATACATCACACCACTTGCAAAGTCACTGTCAATGGTATAATAATACAAATTTGTTTCAGATGACTCCTGTTTAAATACAAGAAATATTTTTCACAAGGACTTTGTAACGTAAACCGAAGTTTGAGTTTGTATTGTCACTGGAATTGTTTTTAATTACTGTGTGAAGAAGGTTTTGTCAGGAGGTATTTAAATGTACCAGAAATTTAAAGAAAATATTCAGGCATCTTTATGTAGCATCCTATTACATTCAGGGCCACATGTATAAATTAGGAATAGTGCCCTTTCTTCATGTCAATAGCGAGTTAAGCGACCCTGATTTTGTTTCATGAATAGCAATCCTCATCTCACATTATGAATAGTGGTCCTTATGCCTAAGTTATGAATTAGAGTGACCCCTTTTGTACTTCATGAATAGGTTCTTATGACTAGAAAGGTTACCAGGAATTAAGCTTTCTAGGATATATTACATACAAGTACATGTAAAGTGTCAATTACATGAAAGTTATGTTGAACTACATGTATGTATATAGATGTTTTTGACAATTTGAAGTGAAATTAATTGATTATGAAGTGATCTATCATGCATTATCTTGTCCTTTTTTGCCTCTAATATTGCTGTAAATTAAAGTGTGCTTTGAATATGAGTTATAAAACCAGTCATATACATTCTTTCTCCTTAATCATAAGGTTTAGAGACAATTTGCAAATTACAGTGTATGTCTCCCTTTGTATGAACGTGATGTCTCACAACAAATGTTGAAAAAATGTTGACCATTATTTTTCCCTACTTGATGAAGGTATATTGTCAAATTAATTATTTGTGCTTGAACTACATTTAAGTTATTGATACTTGACAGGGAATAATAACAAAAATTGTTGATATTTTTTTATGGGAAAAACTTCTTGGAAAATTTGTGCATGTCGGACGGAAAATTTTGAGTTCATATTTTAAAAATTGCAGGAAATCTACATTTCATCATATCTGGCTCCAATTAATTAATAAAGTGGTTGATAAAGATGTTTTATAATATCTATGTACAGATACATTTGCTACAAAGAAATTAAACTGCTACATAGGACCTTGTCCTTTCATAGAAAAAATTCCGTCCGACATGCTTGCAAATTGGCATAACGTTACATAAATGACAAAATAATTACGAAATCATGAAATATTTGCATGGAAATAGATATTTTGTGAAAGAGCAGGTATGAATAATCCCCAAAATGTAAATAAACATCATTTACAACTAAGTTTTAAAATTCAGCAAGATGGTTAATACCCATTTTGAAACAGGCCCAGCTATTGTAATCAAACTTGGTACACTTGATGTTCTTGAGGTGAGGGTGTGCAAGACATATATTTGTTAAGTTCGGATAAGGCGTTGCCATGGTAACCACTATTTTGCACCAAAAATGTGCCATTTTGATATAAAACCTTGTGGAGCAAATTACTTCCACAATTTTGGGGCAATTTTAATGAAATTTGGTACACTTGATGTGCAAGACATATTTGTTGTGAACATTTGTTGGATAAGGCGTTTACATGTTTACCATTTATTCTGAAAAACCTTGTAGAGATACAAAATTTCCAGTATAAATCTTGGCATGCTAATCAGTGATGCGGGGGTATTAATCACATTAAAGGGATAGTTGAGTTTTGGTATAGAGGGCGCTACACAAAATATTTTTTTTGTAAGATAATGAAAAACTGAATGTCAAATATGAAAAGCATACAATTTGAATGACAGAATAAACTTTATTTGATCAAAATCGGTTCAGAAATGGCTGCAATCAGTGCTGTAGGACTCGAGTCCGGACTCGGACTCGAGACCGGTCTCATGTCCGTATTTCTCGGGACTCGGACTCGGACTCGGACTCGAGCCACAAAGACTCGGTCTTGGACTCGGACTCGACCAATGGTGACTCGTGACTCGGGCGAAAATCGGGCCGAGACCGGCACTTTTTCCGTTTTCCCACGTTTATTTATAGTTCATAAAATTACCCCAGCGCAAGCAAAAACAAACCCGTTGTTCTGGCGTACCTTGCTCGCTTGAGTGTGGCATTCTGGAAAATGATCGTAACATCGCCTCAACAAGCTATTAGCCTAAATAGACATTGAGATTAGTCGTTTTATGTTTTGGAACACGTAAGACACGGTCAAGTATTACGGCCAGAACGTGAATTAATTTACGAAAGCCTGATAAGATGCGACTAATATTGAACAACGAGCAATACGCGCGCTATTGTTAGTGTGCATTCAGCTGTGTGCCGAGAGAATGGGCATGATTGTTACTTTGATGATTTGACGAGCAGTAAGTGCGATTTATCAGGCACTGACTTGGTAAAAATTGACAAGAATGGGAACCTGACATGGTGTCACTCAGCGCGCCCTAAAACAAAAACTACTCGACCAAAATGACTGTTCTAAGTATCGTTTTTCATTGGAAAAGATTCCATATCCTATGGACATATCATTTTATTACTATATTTTGGGAAGTGCCCCGTTCCGTTTGTTGGGGGCCACCCTGTATTGCAGTATATAACCATCCAATATGATAACAAAATCATAGTTCAATTTCAAACTTCAATCAGGTCATGATAGATGCATGCGACTGAATAATTCACACCAATTTCAAGAAATATAATTTTCAAGTATCGCACCAGTCCCTTCAATTTCAGTCAATTATGTAGCGCCCCCCCCCCCCCCCCCCCATGATAAATTTGAATTACGTTATTAATCAGTATTTCTTTTCTTTCCAATTGGTTCTTGACAGTGATTGCTCTTCATTGCTTCTTAGGATGATATCTTGCTCATCTGTTCATAACTGACAGTTTATGGCACAAAACGTGAATGTTCAGATATTTTATATTTTTTGCTAAAAATTGTGATCTTAAAAGGATTAGAAAATTGCTGAGATTCATGCTTAACTTCAACAATGATTACTTTTCAGCAACTTGACTGTTTGCACATAAAGTTATATCCCATTAATCCATTTGACAGTGAACCTTAGGAAAAGATATGCAGCAGTTCCTTATCCACTGTATTTTTGGGAAATTTAAGGGAGACAAAGATCAACTAAATTCTTGTCCCGTCTGTCACACTTTTTATGAACTTGTTAGCCTGCATAGACATCAATAATTAAATGTCTCATACTCTGTAATAATAACCTTCGACATTGCCCAAAATCATTTCTGCAGATAACTCTTTGTCATTTCTTTGATGGTGTCTATAATGCAGATAACTGTTGTATAAGAAGAGTTAAAATATATCTAACAAATGGAAGTTTACAATGAACCAGACAACTATTTATGTTATAGAGAGTTCACTGTAAGGCATTTATCATAATGGAACTGATCATGTGACATAAAAAGAATTGCAATTTAAGATTTTCCCATTGGGACTCGGACAGGGTGGACTCGACTACAACACTGGCTGCAATATCCATAAACATAACCGTTTGTAATAATTGTGGGGCCCCACAATTATTCAATAATTTTGAACCAGCCGTTAAAACAAAAAAGAATTATGCTTCCTCTTTTCAAAAATTTACAAAAGAGGTTATTAAATAGTTGTTGATTATCTCTCTATCTAATCACTATTTTAACCAAACATGCACAATATTTTATTTTAAATGGTTCAAACCGATGATATTTTAGAGAGGGCCCTCTTGAGTTTTAACGGCTCTTTTTAATTGATAACAGGCTTTTTACTTAGTCGTTTGTAATTTTGTATTCCTTTCGAGCATGGTGGAGTTATAACCGTTAGTTTGTAATGTAATGGTGCAGGTTTTGGCTACTAAAACTCAACTATCCCTTTAAGTGATATTTCTAGTATTACAGTAGGTCTGAAATCATTATAGTTCCAGGAACTCCCAGTTGGAAATTAATAAGAGCCGAGTTTAAACCTAGTTGCTCTAGATTCAGTTTTGTTTGCTTTTAATTAAATGAGATATTAATTTTGGCCTAGCATCACTATTAATCAAAGAATACTTCCGTGTTTTGTTTTGAACATCCACTTTAATAAAGTCTGCATCAAAGTTTCAGAATAGTTACGAACTGGAGCATAGCTATTTTTCGAGCAATTTCTTTGATTTCATTAGCGTGCTGCATCTTAACTTAACAACTTTCTTCAACATTTTCTTGGTGCTTTTGGTATAATTATCCTGAGGATCAAGGGGTGGATCTAGTATGTATGTTTGCTCATCTTATTTATCAAGTTCTATCTTAATTTAAAGGGTACCGCCAGGCAGAGATTTAGCTCTCTTACATCAAAGACATATCTTAAATGAACATACAAAACAAGTCTGTGATCCTGAAAGTATTTCTACATCGCCAGATAATCATTTTTAATATCACCTATCAATCATTCTGTCAGCGCAGTTCCGATTACGATATCACTTAACGATCCTCTTATCGGAAGCAACTGCGATATATCGCAGCAAGCAGAGAAAATCTCGAAAATCTCTTGTGTAGTGCAGCGAATAAAAAATCAACTTGGCGTTCAGAAACAACATCAATCCCGTATACACGCGTAGCGCTATATACCGAAAAACTCCGTGTATAAGGCGCACCCGTGTATAATGCGCACCCCCAACTTTCTAAAAAAAAATTTTTTTTTAAATATCTTTTTTTTTTTTTTTTTTTTTTTTTTTAGGACACCCTGTAAATTTTTTTTAGACACCCTGTAGTGCTGTTGGAATACTTACATCGCTGGTCTAGGGCGTATCAAGGGCTTAATGTCAATTGTAGCTTTCATCATCATATACATTTTTTCACATGCAAAATAGTGGTTAGTACAAAAATTGCACACATTGAGCAATAACACTGGTGCTCATAAATATTCATATTTTTATTCATGAATATTCATAAGCACTTATACTCATTCAATATATGCAATTTTCTTAATTAACTTAGAACTATTTTCAATTATGAGCAAAATTTATAACCACTGGTTAGATAATTGCAGTACCTGCTGCTCACGAATGTATGAATATTCATTAGCTGCAGTATTTGCTCAATAAACTTGCAATTTTTAAATTTGTAACCAATATTTGTTTTGTGTGAAAAAGGTATATCTTGCTGAATGCTACAACAGACAGCAAGCTCTTGTCATGCTCTACACCAGTGTAATATGCATTGAACATGACTACAGGGTGTCCCCCAAAAAAATTCTAAAACAATTTTTTTTTTTTTTTTTTTTTTTTTTTTTTTTTTTTTTTGCTATACCTGTGTATAAGACGCACCCCCGACTTTGAAATTTTTTCCGACGGAAAAAAGTGCGCCTTATACACGGAGTTTTACGGTATACAAGCATTGTACGGTTGCATGCATTCAGAGTATATCTACATTGTATTATGCATGGTGCGGTGGCTATAATAGCGCTGGGCATTGTGTGTACCATATGACTCCAACACTGCCGTTGTAGTGTGTACATCAAAGTGCGAGCACACACGGGCGAATTGCCTGCATGCCATACGATACTAACTATCGCATGGGCTATGCGATAAATCGCGTATTGATTGAGCGGTCGTGCAAACAAAGTCGCGCGCGCGAACCAGTAAATAGCCGTGGTTCCGTAGGTCGTAGTAATTAATTGCATTGTTCTCAAATTACAGAAATATATCAGACCCCATGAGAGTATGATTGGTATTCAATTATAGTACCAAAACAACTAAGGATTGGTTTTATCATGCCCGGCGGTACCCTTTAACCCTAACCAGGCCGGGGGGGGGGGGGGGGGGGTGGAATCCTCCCCCCTCGACTTTTCGCGCGATAATTCCGCAACGCGCGCAGGTATTGCCGCGCAACTTCATGAGTTTTTTCATTGCGATCTTGCGCAACTTTTGAGACCAAAATTTGCGACGACCGGGTACACCATTCTAAAGTCACGTGACCTTTTGTAAGTGAGCGTCGGCCCGAAAATCGCTAAATTTTGTGATTTGTGTACAAATCCTATGGAAATTGATTTTTTCCTAGAATAGACAAAACCTTCATTATTTTTCATTCTAATCATTGTAATCATTTAATTTTGGGCTAAAAATGGTTGGATAATGATCAATAATTTATTCCATTGAAAAAAACAAGTCGAAAAAACAAAGAAATACATAAGAAATTCCAAAAACAAAGAAATACATAAGGAAAATTTTGGCTGTCGCAATTTTTAATGTTCAAAACCTGTTAAATAAGTCATAAAGAATATTCTTGCACAAAATTAGCATATTCTGAGCAATATTTAGTGATTTAGAGACAAAATGGGGATTTCTGCATAAATTTGCATAATTAATAAAAAATTGATTATTTTCAAAAAAATTCGATAGGCTGAGATCTCAGGGGGGGGGGGAATCCACCCCCCCCCCCCCCCCCCCCCCCCCCGGCCAGAGCATAGCCAAAATAACCCGGCCTGGTTAGGGTTAAAAGGCCTACATTTGTGCTCCAAAAGTGAATCTTTATCATGGCCCTTGGTTTTAACTAACACAAATTTTCCCCGTTCAAGACTGATTGATTTTGCTATAACATGTTTTCTCCACAGACCCTAGCCAGAGTATTTTCGGGACCAGTCCTGAATGGGTTAAAGAAAATATATGAGTCATTTAACCCTCACTAGTCCTGTTGTATCAAACATGAATATTGTTTTTCTTGATTGGACTTTCTGACATCATTGTATATTTTTTTTGTAAAAGTGAATTTGTTCTTGTATCAAATGGTCTATCAAAATCCAAATGATGTCATTGTGATTGGTCAATTGTATGTACATTTTGTTGTGCTTGAAAAAAAAATGAAATGAAACAATCAAACAAATGATAGTTGACTATAATTTTCTGTTCTATTTCTAAAACAAAAAAACCCTTGCTTTTTTGTGTCCACTAACTGCAGTGCCAACATCGAGTCCAAGCGAGAGGAGCACGCAGTCAACGTGCCTGCATTCCACTTTGAACCCGAGCGTATGGCCTCTGGTGGAGACGCATCAGGGGTCAGTGGTGGGGACATGACCCCCTCCAGCTACAAGTACCCAAAGTGGGCCAAGAAGGGGCAGGATATCCTACGGCTGGCCGATGACTTTGCCAAGTCGAGGGAGAGGGAGAAAATCAGGAAAATGGCCCTAGAGGTAACATCTCTTTCAAAAGTGTTCTCGTGCCAAAGTTTGTGAAACTGTAAATGTACATTTTGTTTCAAATGTGGTGCAACATTAAAATCTAGGTACCTGTCCAAGGTTAGGGTTAACCCTAGGCCTATAGCCATTATCATAATTATATTTAACTTTGAACAGAAAAAGAATCACTGAGAGCCTTTGAAGGGAAAACTGTTTCAACAATTTGATTTATTATCCTCTCCAGAACTAGGCACTTTCAAAGCTATTGCCAGTATCATATTTAACTATATAAGATGATGACGTCATAATGAAGGGAAATTGAGCATTCTGATTGGATGATTACCGATGCTTAATCTGGTATAGTACACGCCATGTACTATAACATAGTTATAGTGCATGGCGGTATGTGTGTACAAACTTCCCATAGAGAGCCAAACAAGGCATATATGGCCTTGAAGTGAGTAACGTCAAATTCAGTTCGCTGTGAATACGCCCCGAATACGCCGTAAAATTGTCGGTAAAAGTGAGAATAATCAAAGGGCTGTGTGCATTTCCATTCCCAAACTTAGCAATATCAAACCACCTACCATGCAACTTACGAAACTGCCAACATTTAGTTACTACAGGACAGATAATTTACAAAACAAAGCATTTTTCATGATCAATTGACAACTGTGCGAGAGTCTTTTCTTTGTGGCATGTAAACAATCATTGTGACGTCACAATGCTTGACACTCAATTCGGGTTCATCAATTATGATAGTGAAAACCAGTTCCTCCAAATAATCATCTTATATAACAAATAGTAGCCTACATGCTTCTTGTCGTTAAATATTCCACAATATACACCTCTACATTTTGAATTTCACTCGTGCAATAATATTGCACTCGGCCTGCGGCCTTGATGCAATATAAATGCACTCGAGAAATTAAAAATGTATCGGTGTCTATTCTGGTATATTCAACTCCAAACCATGCACTATTTGTATAATAGTGATATATAAGACAGAGATGAAACGTTCCAAAAAATGATCTGTGCTACTGTTAGACTCTTTTGATATAAATAGGCACAGTTATAGGATCTACAGTGAGTCTTTATGCATTCCTTTTAATTTGTACATCATCTCAGAAGAAATGAGATACAGCAGCTAAGTTCTTGGTCATGCAATCCGAGCCATTCATAAAGGATGAAGCCGAAAAGCATCGTAATTATCCTGTATTAACTACATGTAATTTCAGTTTTCAGGGAATATATTTTATCCATTAAAATAACATAAATTGAGCATTCCTGGTGTTGTATTTTTCTTTCATTTCAGCTTATAGAAGAGGAAATTACGCCGACCATGTTCTGGGACACATAGTTGGAGCTTTTCTTGAAAAATCACTCGAAGTGGGAATGCATCGTTATCCTCTTCTAGATATTGCATTTGCATTCCTGTATTTGTTTTGTTTGTTTTTTTCATTTCAGACTGTAGAAAGTAATATGGAAATGAAAGGGCCCATGTTGTGGGAAATGATGGAGAGGCTTTTCTACAAAGGTCACGTGACACTGGAACGAATCGTCTGCCTTTTCTTCTTCTGCAGTGACGTGGCGATATTTGCTCTGCGGCCCCAGACAGTAGTATATTTCCACCGCGTCCTTGTGTGGGCGCTGCAGTTCATCCGACAAAAAGTCTGCAAGTGGGTGGCGGACAACGGGGGATGGGTAAGTCATTCAAGTCAAAGTGATCCATTGACTTCATAAGATTTTTCCAAAAGTGATATCTGAGGTTGAATGGTTTGTGGAAGATTGAAGAAAAGGAACAATGTTTAGTAATGTTTACCTAGTGAAAGAGTGAAAATTGATGTTGGATTTTATCAGGTACTGCCCATTGATTTTGATTAAAATAAATATATTCAAAATATATTCAAAAAACGTTCCAGAACACTTTTCATTTATTCATAAATATCTCCATAATTAGGGAGACATATAAAAGATCAAAACCCATTTAGCTCTCCTGTTGCCCTGAGCAAAACCTAAACAACAAGGTACATGATAAATGTGAATTAAAGGGGTAGTTCAGTTTTGGTAGAGAGGGCGCTGCACAACACAATTTTTTTGAGGTAATGAAAAACTGAGTGTCAATTTTAATGGCAGAATAAACTTTATTTGGTCAAAATCGGTTCAGAAATGGCTGAAATATCAATAAATATATCCGATCGTAATAAATTTGGGCCCCAAATTTATTTGATGATTTAAAAAAAAAAAAAAAAAAATGCTTACACTTTTTCAAAAATGTTCAAAAGCGTTTTTAGCTCATCCGGCCCGAAGGGCCCGATGAGCTTATGCCATGCCGTGGCGTCCGTCGTCCGTCCGTCCTTCCGTCCGTCCGTCCTTCCGTCCGTCCGTCCGTCCGTCCGTCCACAGTTTTCAAAATGCTTCTTCTTCGTTATTTTTCAACCGATTTTGAGTCTGATTGTTTCATAAGATAGGGCTAGGAGGGGGATTTAAAACTTCTACACAGAATCGTGACATTCATTATATATGCTAATTTATGCAAATTTATTCGAAATCACAAAAAATGCTTCTTCTCCTTCATTTCTTGACCGATTTTGATTTGGTTTGCTTTATCTGGTAGACCTAACTTTGGTACACTAAACTTCTACACAGAATTTTGAAATTTTTCTCCATTAATTAATTATGGTAATTTATGCAAATTTATTCCAAAAATCACAAAAAATGCTTCTTCTCCTTTATTTCTCGACCGATTTTGATTTGGTTTGCTTTATCTGGTAGAGCTAACTTTGGTACACTAAACTTCTACACAGAATTTTGAAATTTTTCTCCATTAATTAATTATGGTAATTTATGTAAATTTATTCAAAAAATCACAAAAAATGCTTCTTCTCCTTCATTTCTCGACCGATTTTGATTTGGTTTGCTTTATCTGGTAGAGCTAACTTTGGTACACTAAACTTCTACACAGAATTTTGAAATTTGTCTCCATTAATTAATTATGGTAATTTATGCAAATTTATTCCACAAATCACAAAAAATGCTTCTTCTCCTTCATTTCTCGACCGATTTTGATTTGGTTTGCTTTATCTGGTAGAGCTAACTTTGGTACATGAATTAATTATGGTAATTTGTTATTTATTTATTTATTTATTCATTTATTTGTATTATTTATTTATTTATTTTTATTTTATTTATTTATTTTTTTTATTTTTTTTATTTATTATTTTTTTAATTATTTTATTTTTATTTATTTTTATTTATTTATTTTTTTTTTTCCCCATGTCCCTTCTGGGGCATCAAATCTATATTTTTTTCACTCTATTTTTTTTTTTATTAATTTTTATGTCCCTTCCAGGGCATCACATTTTTATTTTTTGACCAGTTGAAAAGTGTACCACATGAAATTTGCGATATTTGATGTTGCGAGATGCCGGATGAGCGCTACGTCATTGACGTTCTGGTTTAAATAGTTGCTGATGATCTCAACAAAACATCACATGCATAATTTTAGAGAGCCCCCTCTTTTGTTTTAATGGCTCTTTTGAATGATAACAGGCTTTTTACTCAGTCGTTTGTAATTTTCTATACCTTTCGAGCATGGTGGAGTTATAACTATTAGTTTGTAATGTTACTGTGCAGGTTTTGGTTACTATAGTTCAGCCTTACCAAAACTGTACTACCCCTTTAAAGCTTTTGGTTTAATGTTACTGTTTCTGGGTTGGCTCAATTTCAATCTATTAAAATGATTTTTATTTTTTCTTGAGAAAAAAACCCTCCACAGAATTAAATTAAATTAAAAAAAGTGAAACATTCATGTTGTAGAAAGTAGATCATTGTTGCCTTAAAGTGGACTTCCACACGATTTCAAGCTTCTAATGATTGAAAGACAGATATTCTTGGTCAATAAACACAATTTTGTATAAATAAAGTATGATTGTGGGTTCTTATAATTGGCTTTGAAATTCTAATGACACAAATTCGCGAGCGAGCTTGTTCTATCCCACAATGCACCAATTTGTGACGTGCGACCCTCACTTTGCGCTTATCTATGTTTTTACACTGCAGCGAATGTGTTCTTTTGATCGGACCAATACAATGCTCGATCATGAATAGTTTAATTTGATGCTTCTACTCTTAGAGGGGTTAGGGACTAAATAGTGTTTCAAATAAATGAGTTTTGGTCATTTTTCCATTTTTCATGGTTGAGGAATGATATTTATCCATCGAGTGGTGTAGATCAGTGTATTTATCATCAAAACCTTCATTATATTATCTGCCACTAGAGGGTGATATTTCAATTTTGGTAACAGTGGCAGGTCTGAACAACACAAATTATGTCAGTTTGAACTTCAGGATTACAAAATTATGTCACAAAACCCTCTTTTAACAGAATGGCAACGAAGGAAAGGAAATAGAATTAGAGGGAGGCAAAATAATACGAACTATAAAGAGAAATATGTAAAACACAGTAAATTTAACTTGTTTATTTCTTTCTTATTTGTTTGCCAGCCAGGAGTCATTTTATTTACCCTGTAGCTTAATATGCATGTGGAAATATGATTCAATCTTAGACAAAGTTTATAAAAACAAGAATATGAATTTATCGTGTTATATGTGCCTCATATGAATACAAAGGGATCTAGTAACATTGTCCAAATCCTCCAACTAAATTGAAACTCGTACCTTATGGCATTCGTATTAATTAACAGTAATAGAAGCATGGGATTTCAAAACCGGGTTACGTTTTTTTTCTTCTTCGAATTTCCATTTTGTATGATGTTCGGCTTTTCAATTATAGTCAAAACCCTGTAGCCTACAAAGTTATTTCAATGAGCTTGAAATGAGCTAGTAAATAATTATTACTTTGCATTATAATTCAGGGCTTATTACCTTGTCATAACATAAAGCATCCATTTCTATATATCTCATCTTTCTATCTATATATCTATCTATCTATCTATCTATCTATCTATCTATCCCTCTTATCTCTCTCTCTCTCTATCTATCTCTCTATCTCTCTATCTATCTATCTCTCTATCTATCTCTCTATCTCTAGGTTCCTGGTCTTGGCTTTACAAATTGTCTACCACCCCCCCCCCCCCCCCCCCCCGCTGACAGAAATTTGCCTGGCGAAATAACCCCCCCCCCCCCCCCTCCTGGGCCTAACCCTAACGTCTCCCCCCCCCCCCCCCCCCCCCCCCCCTTGAGGAAAAAAAAATCATTGATCCTGGGTACGCGCGCCAGTAGCAGTTAGTTTTTTTAGCACTAACGTAGACCTAGGGCTAGGGCCCTAGCCAAAATACCTGCTTCATGACACATAATTTCATCTTTTGGGATCATGATTTGTTAACAGGGACAAGGTAGGGACTATATTACTGCTACAAATTATTTTTTATTTTACTTTTTAGCTTTACGATTTCTCTTCTCTTCGTTAGGACAGCTCAGTCCCATATCATGTGTTTTTGTGTTAGTGTTATAACAAACCACGTAGCCTACACAGAAAAGTGCTTAATTTCATCAGTTCATGACTCTACTTGATGAGACAGCTCGATTCTAAGTTTGGTTTTGTATATATTCACTGACAAATTTGGGCTAGGGTGGTAATGATCATATGATGGTGGTTATTGTATTTCAAAGTCAAACACATAACGCCATTAGTCACTGTTACTAGCGCCGTCACTTTCAAACATGCATGGCCTGGCCCTGGATACTGGTTAAATAAAAGATTTGATATCGTTTGACTTCCATGCATGCGCACAGTAAAATGAATGCTATCAAAGTGTTTATGACCGGGAGATCTACAGGGCTACCCTACACTCCTGTCCAGATGATGATGATGATGATGATGATAACTTTCCATATTAAGTTGTTTTTTTAGGCAGTGTATACAGCCGCGTGTGTCTTTACCTTTAATACAGCCACACACGTGTGTCTTTATCCATACAGCCGGATATGGATACAACCACACTCGCGCATGCGCATAGCCAACATTTCTGACTTTTATAATATCGAACATAGTTCGAGTTTACGCAAAAGAAGCGATCGACGGCGCGGCAAGACCGGGTATCGAACCATACGTCTTTAGATTATCAGGTTAGCACCCATCCGATTGCGCCACAGCCAGTGGGTAAGCACTATATAGGCACCAATCCTGCAGCCGTCATAAATTCTGCGACTTGAGAGAGACTATTCACTCACGCATTATGCATAGCCAAAATTTCCGACTTAATGTTTTTCTTAGTTTCGGGGGATATATTTCCCTAACCTAAACCCTAACCCTAACCCTAATTTGGTGGCTATAGGTCAGATTAATGGCTATAGGTCAGATTTAGTGGCTATAGGTCAAGTTTGGTGGCTATAGGTCAGATTAGTGGTTATAAGTGAAGGGCAATTCCATGATTAGGTGGACATGACCCCAACATTTCAAAGTGTCTTTTTCTTACATTTGTTGGTTGTATATGATTAAAGACACATCAAAATTACTGGAAAGGTTATTTATTTTGCTTTGACTGTGGTAAAAGTGGGTTAAAATAGCAAATTTATATTGGTTATATTTTCCTGTGTTATTTCTAATGTAAGTTAAGAAAAAGTTGATTAAGCCATTATGAGCATGAAAATACACAAGACCTTACAAACTTATCATATTTATTTAGTGAGTACAATGCTCTAATACTAGATTTATCATGCACAATTAAGAATCTTGAGTTGCTTATGCCAACAGTGAGTGAAATTAAAAACCATTGGTATGCCATGTAACGTTACTAACCAAAACACGGATTTATTTTTCTATAGAGAGAATGCAATGCCTTATAATATTCCTACTTCAAATTTTTCTCTTCCAGGCAATGCTCTATCAAAATTAAGGAACAAATTTTACAAATATTATATGATGTATTAATTATAAGCAGTCAAAATCTGTAACGTTACTAACCATGTAACGTTACTAACCAGTCTATGATACAGAGTGTAACGTTACTAACCATAACAACAGTGAAAGAGACACTTATAAGCTGGCCCTAATCAAAAGTGAGTGAAAGGATATGTAAAGTAAGACAAAAGAGGCCACTCTAGAACAATGGATGATCATTTTTTTAAAAGTAATGTGAGTTATTCAACCATGTGCAGCATCCCATGTGTGCAGCATCTCATATCTATGCTCTATGCAAGAACGTGCAGTATCTGATGTTCAGCGCGAGCAGTATTTTAGTGTAAACTCCTCATAAATCTTTCTCCTGGAAAGTAGTCATTGGAAAATATAGTTGACTCTACTTTGACGAGCAGAGACCTGTCTTTGGTAAGTTGAATTATTGTAGTAATTATAATCTTAATTATCATTTATACCCTATATCAAGGTATTTCGTTGTACTGAATACACTGTGTACAGTTTACACTGATTAATGATAATGATATATTGTATTTACAGTGAAAACTAATATATTGATATAAAACAAATATATTGTAATGGATTACATAAACTTACAAGTGTATATTTAATGTAATTACACTGTCCAGAGATGTTTATGTTTGTGTGTTTTTAGGGTGCATTATGATTAGCCATGTCGGTTGCCATAGAAACTTGTATGTAAAAAAAACATCTTTAGTGATGAAGCACTTGCAAAAAGTAGTATTTAATTTAGTGAAAACTTCTAAGGGATACAACAAGAATCTTAAAACCAATTTTGTGACTGAAATATTTTTACAGGTATACTATATTTGTAACAATTGTTTTACTGTATCTCATTTGTTTGTGTCATGTGGGAACTTTCCAACACTCATTCAAGTATTCTACTCTGCAATATGATGCAGAAAATGTTCATCTTAATTAATTACTACTTGCCTAAAATAGATCTTTTTGTTCATGAATACATTATATTTTGTTTTTATTTATTTTTCTATCTGTAGGTCATGAAGCAAAATCAATAGTGAACTTGAAGAGGACTGGCAAGTATGAGGAGTACAAAGATAAGAAAGCAGTTACCATGAAGAGGAGCTGGGAGGAGAAAAAGATGCAAGAACATTCCCTACCAAAATGTGTGCAAAAACAGCTCCAAATCAAGAAGAAACTAGCTACAAACAAACATCTCTTTTTAGAATTCTATCTCTCCAATGAGTTTTGTATTAAAACACACATAATTATTTTATTTACACAAAGCTACATGTATTTGAATTTGATACTATGAACAACTTACTATTTAAAGTTTTTGTAAGAATCCGAATGTAACATTAATTGGATTATTGAACAAGTCAACAAATGACCATTTGGATTGATAGATCTCTACTCAATATTTGCCTGCTAAAATACTACAAATATTGAATCTAAATGCTTGCAAATAAACAGTTAACTGGTATTACAAATTATGCATTATTAACCTACCACTTGATGAACTTTGGTGAACTATGGAATGTATCGGATAAGATATGTCTTCAAACAGTTTTCATATTTCAAGTTGTGACTTAAGAGTTTCTAGTTAAAGAATTTAAAAGTTAAGAGTAATATGGATAGTTATGTTGATTTACTTGTAATTCCTAAGTATTACTTGTGATTTTGAGTCGAAGGGAGGGTAAAAAAATGATGTTTGGTAACTTTTACCTTTGCACGGACAAAGTGTAACGTTACTAACCGTAACGTTACTAACCATGATTTTGGAGCCTAATGAAAAAAATATGAGTCAAGATGCTTTAATTATTGGCTGAAACATGTGCCAACTAACTAGAAGTAAAATGAATATGGCACTTTGTTGGAATTATCTAAGGTTTTAGAAGACTTCTCATTTGAAAACATTGATTTTTTTCCCATGTCCTTTTTTTGTAACGTTACTAACCGACAATAAAAGTTGCCATGGCGACGCAAATATTATTTCAATTGTGTTCATTTTTTGTTTGTATTATAGACCTAGGGTGGGTGAACATGTTGTAACATGATTGTGACTTGAAATGAATAGATGGTGGTGTTATAGTAGAATATGTTATGAAAATATGCTCTAAATGTAACGTTACTAACCGTGGAATTGCCCTGAATAGTCTCTCTCAAGTCACAGAATTTATGACGGCTGCAGGATTGGTGCCTATATAGTGCTTACCCAGCCGGTGGCTTGATTTGCAGCGGGACAGAAGAAGTTTTGTCTTTATTAGCTTCGGGGGACCCTAACCTAAACCCTAACCCTAACCCTAATTTAGTGGCTATAGGTCAGATTTGTGGCTATAGATCAGTATATTTAGTGGCTATAGGTCAGATTAGTGGCTATAGATCAGTATATTTAGTGGCTATAGGTCAGATTAGTGGCTAGTATAGGTCAGATTAATGGCTATAAGTCGGTATACACGCATGTGCTGCCGTAAGAATAGCCGGCGTGTTGCTGTATCCATATCCGGCTGTATAGATAAAGACACACGCGTGTGGCTGTAAGGTAAAGACACACGCGTGTGGTTGTATACACTTCCTTTTTTTTTTTTAATATTACAATTAATCAACAGATCAATGACCAGTGACCAGTCCAAGTCCAAAAGAAACTGAAAGCCACACATTACTCAATACTGTACTGTGCATGCTCTGCACTGCATTGACAAAATGCAAAGTGCCAATTGAAAAATTAGTGGCACCCATGGATTATGCAAGGCTCGACACTCCCACTGGCCCGCTGGCCAGGGGCTAACTTAGAACGCCAGCGCTTGCGTTCTAGACCCACCTATAGTAATAGAGTCCCCAAATTTTCACTTTTGTGTGCACAATAATTGTGCTTAAAAAAATACATATGATACAGTATTTACCACCGATCAGAGCACAAATATGTCCCAGGACGAAAAACCAATTGAAATTACCAATTGAAATTACCAATTGAAAAGTATATGGAAAATGAAACAAATACCAATTGAAATTACCAATTGAATCCAATGGGTACCAATTGAAATTACCAATTGAAATTACCAATTGAATCCAATGGGTACCAATTGAAATTACCAATTGAAATTACCAATTGAATCCAATGGGTACCAATTGATATTACCAATTGAAAATTCCAAATTGGAAACAAATTGACATTCCCAATTGAAAGTGGTTGGCAATTTGGACGTACAATGTACATGAGACATGTTGTACATTGGTGTCAATGTATAATAACACATGCACAACTGGTCTATTCAAAATTCCTAAGTGCAATCTGGCTGTGCCAGGTTAGGAATTAATTTATACATATACAGCATGGCGCGTATATATATCACATGTGCAGTATACATAAAAAGTCAAGTCAAATTCAATAGAAAAATAATGGTATGACAAGGTAAACATGTGATGCAAAGTTTGTCATAATAATTCTTACATAAAACACTAACAATTGACACATGAATAACGAAAGAATTTTACTTCAACATTAATATTTATTCATATTTTGTGTTATTTTGTTGAAATCAGACCGCCAAATGGTTTCAATGGGTAAATGGGTACCCATTGGATTCAATGGGTACCCATTGGTTTCAATGGGTACCCATTGGAACTAATGCCAATGGGTACCCATTGAAATCAGTTTTAATGGGTACCCATTGAATTCAATTGGTACCCATTAAATTCAATTGGTACCCATTGAAACCGATGCCAATGGGTACCAGTTGAAATCAGTTTTAATGGGTACCCATTGAAATCAATTGGTACCCATTGAAACCAATGCCAATGGGTACATATTGAAATGAGTTTCAATGGGTACCCATTGAATTCAATTGGTACCCATTGAAACCAATGCTAATGGGTACCCATTGAGATCAGTTTTAATGGGTACCCATTGAATTCAATTGGTACCCATTGAAACCAATGCCAATGGGTACCCATTGAAATCAGTTTTAATGGGTACCCATTGAATTCAATTGGTACCAATTAGAATTTCAATGGGTACCCATTGAATTCAATTGGTACCCATTGAATTCAATTGGTACCCATTGAATTCAATGGGTACCCATTAGAATTTCAATTGGTATTTCGTCCTGGGGTGATACAACTTGGCGGTAGATACAAATAATGAGTTTTAGTCGATCTGATGCGCACGTTTAGTGGTCCTATGGACTGTACTTAGCTTACGCCTCAGATCGATCCGTCGTTTACTTAAAATCGGCGAACGACTTGAATGGAGACCAAAGCGCGATCTTTGATCGTTCAGAAGTCGCGATACGACACGGAGAGTAGTCGAGGAGGGTTCTACATAGTAAAAAGTTGACTCATGAAATACAATTTTTGGGCCAGTAGATTCCCCATCACTTCAAAGTTTCTTCAAATTTGCTCATTGCACTCTTTCCTTATCCCTTGGTGTTCTGCTGGGATATATTGTTTAAATTTTAAGTCATTTTTAAAGATTTCAAGAGAAGATGCCTCTAGCCAGGAATGTCTTGCGAGTGGAAAGAGTACGGTACTCCTGCGGTGCGCACGCGCGCAATACCGGTTACATCCATAGTTCAAATGGATATATATGGTGGCTCTAAATGTGAAACTAAATATGGGTGGCCGTATGATCATGGTTTTTTGGTTACATCTATTCAAGCTACAGAGGTAAAACATACGGCGCGCGCACTGCCCCACAGGATTATGACACTCTCTCCAGTCGCAAGTTACCGGTAGCTAACGGCATAGCCAACCACTCTTGAAGTCCTGCTAACTTCGATTTTAACGGCCGCGAAGTACAAAATTTTCAGAGCCGCGATCGTATGGCAAGCCGTTTTAACATTTATTCCTATTTCTTGATATCAAGAATTCGATTTCTTGATATCAAGAATTCATTTCTTGATATCAAGAATTCGAATTCTTGATATCAAGAATTCGATTTCTTGATATCAAGAATTAATTTCTTGATATCAAGAATTTATTTTTTGATATCAAGAATTCGATTTCTTGATATCAAGAAATAAATTCTTGATATCAAGAATTCATTTGGATATCGAACGCAAGATTTGAGCAGGAATACAATTTGATTTTGAACGCAAACTTTGAGCAGGAATACAATTTGATTTCGAACGCAAACTTTGAGCAGGAATACAATTTGATTTCGAACGCAAACTTTGAGCAGGAATACAATTTGATTTCGAACGCAAACTTTGAGCAGGAATACAATTTGATTTCGAACGCAAACTTTGAGCAGGAATACAATTTGATTTCGAACGCAAACTTTGAGCAGGAATACATCCTGAATTCATCCTGAACGGTGCGGTGTCTAGTCTAGATTCAGGACGTGCTTTATGAACACACACCATAGAGCTGTATGGGAAAGAGCTCTATGACACACCAAGGAGGTATAGTACCTCCTTGGACCACTGACCTCTACAGAGGTCAGTGCCTTGGACACACACACACACGTGTACACACCACACTATACGACTCTCACTAGAGCCAAAGTAAACACAACTGCGAGTATCTGAGCCCATATATCGGCCACGTGCGTTTATTTCGTGATATGCTGCCAATAAACGTGCACAAACCTGTTGTAATGATTCTCCCTTGTGCAATAAATATGTCCATGTGTTTTTCTGATCGAATGATCAATTGTAAAATATTACTTGTATTTTAGTTGAAATAGTAACGTCAGATATGATATTTTTAAAGCAAAATAACATCTAAAAAGACTTACAAAATACGCACTGTAAATTGCACAATTTGGCAACATATCACAAATTCATTAGTTCCGCATGAATTCATGATATGTTGCCAATTTGTTATGTTTACAATGCGTGTTTTGTGAGTCCATTTAGATGTCTTTTAACTAAAAATGATCAAATCTGACAGTATTATGTTAACTGACGTGATCAATATTATTTTGAAATGAATTGCGCAGTAAAAATGTGAAAATATCATTACACACGTGGTAATCTTTGCTACAGGTTTGCGCATTGTATATTGGCAACATATCACGAAATGATTTCTTGATATGTTGCCGTTTTACGTTTTTCAAAGACGCGTTTTTGTATGTTTTTTTTTTACAAGTAATTAAACTAGAAAGAATCACATCCAACATTATCAATGGAACATTAATCAATGGTCTAAATAAACATATGATTGAACAGTATGAAATGAAAATCTTATACAAGGAAAATCACCGAGACAGTCAATGCACTGCAAGCTGGCAACATGCATTCTTGCATTAGTTGAATTCTCGCGATACATTGACTTTCGACACCGCACCACTCAGGCAGGATGGATTCGTGCTCAACTTTTGCGTTCGAAATCAAATCACAATGAATTTGTGCACAACTTTCGAGCACGAAATCAGAGTGGATTTCTGCATTACTTTTGCGCTCGAAATCAATTGTGAATTTTTGCATTAATTTTGCGCTCGATATCAAAATAATTATTGCAATAGTCTTGCGTTCGAAATACGAATTGAATTCTTGATATCATGACTTCTATTTTTTGATATCAAGAATTGAATTCTTGATATCAAGAAATGAATTCTTGATATCAAGAATTGATTTCTTGATATCAAGAAATGAATTCTTGATATCAAGAATTGATTTCTTGATATCAAGAAATGAATTCTTGATATCAAGAAATGATTTTCTGTTGTAAAGCAATGGTAATTCTTGATATCAAGAATTGAATTCTTGATATCAAGAAATGAATTCTTGATATCAAGAAGTCGAATTCTTGATATCAAGAATTGAATTCTTGATATCAAGAAATTAAGGATAAATGTTAAAACGGCTTGCCATACGATCGCATCCAAAACCATTGATTAAAGTCGTAAAAAATGACTTAAATATAACAACAGACCATCGAAGGATAAGGGTTAGGCGATCCAATTTAGTTGAGTTTTGAGGTGATGCAAAAAAAGGGGTACAAAAGTGTATTACCGCCCTAAAGTAACTATCCTCTTCCTCCCTCCCTCCCTCCCTCCCTCACTCCCTCCCTCCCTCCACCCCTCCCTCCACCCCCCCCCCCCCCCCCGGCATTCTCACAGTGCATCATCATCATCATCATCACCATCATCATCATCATTATACCCATGATCATCATCCCTATCATCATCATCATCATCATCATCACCACCAACATTCATCATCATCATCATCATTATACCCATGATCATCATCCCTATCATCATCATCATCATCATCATCATCATCATCATCATCATCATCATCTTCATCATCATCATTGTAGCAGCAGATATCCCTGCATGCATGTGATCACACACAAACATAGCGGTCTACCCTTACAAAAAAGTACCATGGTAAAACCATGGTTTTCATGGTAGTACCATGGTAATACAATGGAATCCATGGTAATACCATGGTAACCATATTTTGACCATGGTAGTACCATGGTATTACCGCGGTAGTACCATGGTTATACCATACCATACCATAGTATCCACTGTGATATCGTGGTACCCATGGTATTACCATGGTATAACCACGGTATACCATGGTACAGAACCTGGGCCAATATACCGTGTCACCATGGTATTGTACCGTGCCATGGTTTTACCATGGTATACCGTGGTACTATACCATGGTAAATTTTTACAAGGGTTGTTTTAACTCGTCCGGAATTCTCCTTTAAATGTTTAATGTAAAAAATGTATTTTGTAATTATTCTATTTTGTTAAATAAAACATATTTGGTGTGCTTGGTTTTAAATAATTTTCTCAAAACCAGAAAAAAAATCCACTTTAGGGGGTAATTATTAAAGGTGATGTGATTTGTTTGCATTTTTCGTCAGTTGTAAGAACAAGTCTGTTTCTTTTATAACCCAGGATTGTAAACAGTTATGTAAGAGATCATTTTCAGTTCATTCAATGACCAACGTGTCACTCCATTCCATTGCTTGTGATAGACAAATTATGCAGATTTTCTTGTCCAAAAGAAAGGGAACTCAAAATACAATATAGCATAAAGAAAATAAACTTCTTCAAACCCTAGGGGCCTAGGTACAGTACATGTTATACCTGTCCATTTGTTGTAATGCAGGGCTCGACACTCGCACTGGCCCGCTGGCCCGGGGCCAGTGCAATTACACTTCGGGCCAGCAAAAATGTATAAAAGTCTTATTTTGGTGGCCCGATCGGGCAAGCAGATTTTCAACCTGACATTAACAAAATTAGAAAAATCTTGTTTTCTTTAATGTCATGCCTTATCTATCATCACAGGTTTGATCAGGAAAGGAGGATATTTTGAATAGTACAAAGTTTACTCATGAAATAAATAAAAAATTATAAAAAAATGTTCTTTTGGGCCACCAGAAAAGGGGAAAAATTATTTTACTGACAAAAAGGTAAGTGTGGAGCCCTGTGTAATGGTGATGAAATTTTGCGAACAGATATTCCTACCAAAAGATTTAATCTACCATAATCTACCCTACCTGATCCGAATGTCC
>JBAMJV010012303.1:0-42838 GCA_037951105.1 Echinarachnius parma | reverse complement strand
CCTTTTGGCCCTGTCAGGAATAATCAAAACTTATCCAAGTTTGGTGGCTTGACACAAGAAATAGAATATATTTGAATTAAAATCTTTTGAATTATCATATTGTATCGGTAATTCACAAATTTTAAATGCTTCTATTCTTATTGTAATGCATATATATTGCACACATGTACAATTCATTGTTCTGCTGCGAGACATGGCTTACATGTATAATAATAACATCTCGATTACATTACAACAACAACAACAACGACTGAAGGCAGAAAGAGTTAATAAGGATTCAGGTAGTACATGCACATGCACATGCACATGCACATGCACATGTGTATGTTACATTGTCTCATCTATCATCTGTTTGTAATCTGTATCTGTTTAGAATACCTTGTAAGCCGAAACTGTGTGAAATGCGACTTTCTATTTTCGCTAACGATAGATTAGAAGTTGCTGAAAGGTTCTTCCTTTAGATGTTTAACCCACTCAGGTCTGGTCATGGAAAAAACATAGACTGGTTTAAATTAACCCATTGCCTACGGAGACCTGATGGGTCCTATATTAACTCTATGGGGGTTGCAACTTGCAAGATGTAGTAGGATTTTGGAACGGGGAAAAAATATTGGTTAAACACAAAACTGAATCAAATCGTCTGCAAGGGTTTAAGTTTGTTATTTATTGTTATGTTCATGGTGACTTGTACTTTAAAATGGGGCTAGAAACTTTTTTTCTTTATAGTGGCTCTGTCAGCAAGGACAAATCATACTGGTTGTGGTGGCCACAAAACAAAGAAAAACATGAAACAGTCCAACTTTTTTTTATTTGGCTATGACATTGGACAGGTAAAATGTGGGATAATTAATTGTCCAGGATGTGTTTTTAGAACATGAATTTACGTCTGTCTATATGGCTCAGGGAATCACTAGCCCATAAAAACGCCAAGAAAGAGCCCCCATGTCCCCTAACAGAAATCTAACAGTGTCGCAAGCCAGCGACTAGCTTGCGGCTAGCTAGCGTCAAGCTTAAAAGGGGATCTCTGCTGAAATTAAGCGTGTGAAATATACCTGCACGCTAATGACACGCTTGAAATCTGCTGCACGCTCACAATTTCAGCTGAGATAGCCTATTAAGCTTGCCGCTAGCTAGCCGCATGCTACATTTAGCTGCTAGCTTGCGGCAAGCTGAACATTTCTGTAGGGAATATTACTTCACTGATAGAAATCTACGTTAAAACAAATTTCAGAGTGTTCTTTTATTAAGCAGGTGACCTTGAAACGTCAGCCCCTGATTTGGTTCAAAACAGATTCTCCCTCGTTATTTCAGAACAGTCCTTGCCCTAGTTTGGCATATTTCCATGAATTGTATTTATCATCACTTAAAGGGACTTAGTAACATTGTCCAAATCCTCAAAATAAAATTCTAATTCTAGCGGTTCCCTTATACCTTGTTGTATTCGTATTAACAATAAAATCATGGGACAGGTTTCGGTTTTTCAAATTTCCCTTTCGTTACAAAGATATGTACGATCAAAGTATTCAGATAAGAAAAACTCCGGGCGAGTTTTTCTTCTGTGTACAAAGTGAGTGCAGTGAGTTATTGATTATATCTTATTCCACTTTGCATTTTCGCTCATTACTTGGCCATGCAATGTCCATTTGACTTGAAATTTTCACACAATACCCTGTGGACATATGAGATAACAATAATATACATTGCATCAACCATTCATCACTTTTTGAACATGCCAACAAAGTTACTATATCCCTTTAAAAGTACAATGCAGTACCCCTTCAGTCTTCAGTTTCTCAAACTTGAACAGACAGAGCATGACATCATCATTGTGATATTTAGCAACAGAACAACTGAAACAACAAAATCCTTGACCCAGTTAATAATCCATCCATGCTTAATCTACTCAGCTAAATGTATTGTAAGTTTGAATAAAATACATATGGGTTATAAAATTATGCTACTACATTATTTGTAGTTTCCTATTGTTCCAAATATATATGTACACATTTGCATTTCAATTGTTTATTACTCATGTTTAATAATAATAATAATAATAACGGTTATTTATATCTATAGCGCTATTTCTGTGAGGATCATAGCGCGTTATCCTTTATGGCCTTATTTTTGTAATTTGTTAATGCTCATATTGCAGGAAAGTGCTATTTTATGGCAATTTATAAGCTTTAATACTTAGAGTGCCAGGGATTTTAATGCTCTATGGCATTTATGTGTATTGTAACTCGCAAAAATGCGAGCTTGGCACTCAAGGAGTTAACAAATTGTATCTGTGAAATACTTGTCCTAACCACAGCAAATTGAATTCTCCACTCTGTTCTAGTCTGCTGATCGATGTAAAATCTATTTAAACGTCATTCATCAAATTGATTTTATTTTGGCGGTTAGAATGATGTGTCATACATGTATGTTATTATTCTAATAACATTTTTTGCCAACGGCGCTATTAAGACTTCTCAATGTTTTAACCCATTTGCTCCTGCATATCAAAATGTACATAGAGATAGTATTAGTATAGGCAGTGCACGAGGTTCCCACAGGCAATGGCTTAACTAAAATGCCCAAGAGATGTGTTTTACAATTGCGTAAAAGCTCTGTGAATAAACGGAGTGACTCATAGAAGTAAAATCCATTTAGCATGGAACCATATATAATGAAAGAAATGTTTTTAAAATATGGCGAAATAACTCAGAAATGCATCATTTATCCTGCACTTGATAGGGTCATATCACTTTTCGAGATGATGAAAACATTGACTTGAGAGTGGTTTATTGCCATGAATAGATTCTAAGCCTGTTAAATATGGGGATATTAAGAGTAGCCTATTACCATTCAATTGAATCTAAGCTTTAGTGGCGTGACCAGGGCTAGGCAAGATTGGATTAGGGAATAGGAGGGGGGAGGGGGTGCAAAGAAGTGATCAAAATTTGACACAAGGAGGCCAAATAAGGAATCAATATTTCTCACAAATTGGGCATCCACAAAAGAGGGAGTAGCCCATAATAATAATGAATATTTTGTTATGTATATCTGTATTTTTCACCCAAAAGGGGACAACAAGGCAGGGGGCAAGACCCATACTGGGAAATAATTACCCCTTTTGCTGCACCATAGGCTAAGCTCGTTAGATCCCATATCTAAGCCTGTTAAGAAAATGCAGCCTGCGATGATACGGCCCTAATGGTTCAGCGATCCAATTGCGACCGTCACCCATAAATGTGGAGTATCATCCGTTACGCACGTTTTGATGAGACTAACTCCCCCTGATGGTATCTCGCCCAAGGGGAATTATGATTGGGGTAATTGCAGTCTAGCCGTAAATGAGAGAGAAAGAGAAAAAAAAAAAAAAATCCCCCCTTTTTATTTTGACATGTTCATTCAAGCATATTGATCAAGGTCTGTCATATTTTTGTTATCAGATGACAATGAGAATGATGCATGGTTGCAATGTTTTGGCCTGATTCAGGGAATGAGGAAATGTGTGTTTTTTCAGTTACTGTTATAAAACTTATAAAGGGTGTTTTTATTTTCCTTTTTTAAAATTTATGTCTTGTGGATGATAATCTTGTGGATGAAACAAATTAACATTATAGGAAAATAGTCACATAAATGTACATCACATAGTCATAATTTAGAGGAGTCACAATTCTGTATAGCTGATCTGTTTTTCTTTCTGATGATAATTAATATCGCAGTAAAAAACAAAAACAATTCAAGATCTGTTGCTGTATCTATTAATCTTTCATGTCAATGTCACCTCCCGAAATATTGAGCATGGATGTCGCTGCATCATGCCAATTTTATCAAAAGATTACGTTACAGGAAAATTATCACCGGAGGCTCTGTTATTGTCACCAGAAACCTATTCTGTTGTTTGTTTCTAAAAGGAAGTAACTTGCATTGATCAGTAAAATTTCTTGTAAATGAGGAAACTGTCTGCCATTTACATTGTAATGATTGAATCGATGTAATGATTGAATCGATGCAATACTGCGATATTGGCCCAAATGACATCCTCATTTCAATTCCAAATTGGCTTGAAATCGGATATAATTATGAAATTCAAATCAAATTACTGACATTTTGATGATTTGACAGTTGCTTCCTTTTGTCCGGGTTGGCCAGTAATGTTATGCCTCGGCCTCCCACTTTGCTAGTTTGCTGTAGGTCTTATTGTATAATGTAAGGCACCCCTATGGGAAAGAATTTCGGACATATAACCTCCTTTTTATTGTAGGTGCCAGTATTGTCATTGACTCTTGTGAAAGTGATTTCATTTTCATGTTAAAATATTCATATTCGAAATACATCCTCGTGGACAAAACTCACGGATGTAGTTTCAGGAATGAAAAGCAGTTGAAGGAAAAATGGTAGATGAAAGAATTATTTAAAAAAAAATAAGGATAATCGGGCAATCAAAAGTGAATAATCATTTTGTTTTCATATTAGAAAAATAAAAGTTGTTTGGCTGATTTGGGGTGGTTCGGGGGGGGGGGGGGGGGGGGGAGGGGGGCTCATAAATTATTGGGGGCACACTTTATTTATAACTTTATTTTTGTAATGATTTTCCCATTATGTCTTGAATTGTTCATGTCAAATATTGGCACTGCCCCATCCCCATAAAATTATAGAATAACGCTGAATGGAGAGATTTCAATTAAAACATCCCTCGGGAGAGATTTATGTGTTTAATAATTGAGAGATATAGTCATGACCTGGATTATTTCATCTTGCCTGCCTGCTACTTGCACTCCCTGTGGGTCACAAATCAAATGTATGTCTCCATTATGCTGGCAATATTGTAGACAATTTCTATCCTTCTGAGTTCTGACTCATTGTAGGTATTATGGCTCATGTTCGGTTTGAAATAAAATACTCACAGATGTAACAAAATAAAGAGATTGGCGAACAAATTGAATGTTAAAATGAGAGAAGCAAACAAAATTAGTAAATTATACCAATAAATAGTTAACTACATGTATAGTTGTACATTGTAATTTAAAAAAAGGAGAGGAAATGTGAGGAATGTGTGTAATAAGATGAAAATATTAAATCTTAAATTGCAGGCAAAGTTGTTATTATCACATAAGGCAGGGATCGACAACAATTGCCCTATTCCTTGCCCGGGGCAAGTCAAAATTGATATCTGGCAAGTACAATTTTATAAATGGTCTAGTTTGCTTGCCCAATCAGGCAACTAAATTATAAGTGTTACACTACAAGAGAAAATTTTAATTTCTAATGGGTACATTTTTAGAGTAAATCCAAAGAAACAAACGCATCATACAATACTGTATGTATGAATTTCATATTCAGTTCTAATAACATGATATTGTTAATTCAATAAAATGGAAAGGCAATAAGAGCAAATATGAATGATTCATACTGTTGTTTTGTTTTATCATTACTGGGAAATAATAAATTAACCCGTTTCACATTTATAAGGTTCTTGATATTAGTGATTCTGCAAACTGTACATTAAAGGCATATATGCGTGGGTTAATAGACGCGTGGATCCATCTTGCGCACTTTTACGCACGGTACGTAATCCCCATTGGCTCAGTTATAAGTAGCGATCGCAAACTGTCCCGCTTCCGAATGCCCGAGTCAAAAATTCATAAAAAATAGTCGCGTTCGGAATGTTTGTAATAGTCGAATGGAGATCCATCAGAGATGTTTACAAGCGAAAATATCACGTAACACGCTTAACCGCAACCGACTTCAAAGTGCCGCCGTTTGATGCCTAGGTGACAGCGTGAGAAATTTATTTGCTGCATGCAATTTCATAAGAAGGCCTTTGTTCAGATACTTCGAAGCACCTCTCTTCGATCGATCCAACACATATCGTGAGTTTACCTCGAGAGATTACGGTGGAGTCGAGTTGGAATTTGCTGACTACCCTTTATAACCCACGCATATATGCCTTTAATTCATACATTTTACCAATACTGATATTTGAGGGAGGAAGGAAGGAGAGAAGCACGAAGGGCAGTATTAAATAAAGTGTTCCCTTTGAGATTCTGAAATCCCCATTGACACTGTACATGGTTTAACAGGTTCCCGTAGGCAAGGGCTTAGCTACATACTATTCAGCCCTTTAGTGTACAACATTGCTACAGGCTTACAGTTATGAAATTGTTACCTGGTATCACTATCACACAAATTATGCTGACCCTAGGCATCTTTTTCACCATGGTGGTTGGTAGTCTGAGTAATCTCCAAAAGCAATTCGCCTGCTAAGGTTCAAGGTTGTCCTTACAATACAGACCATGCCTTGTTTAGAGTGGGTGGTATTGTATCAACTGCCAGTCAGCAAGCAGCTTGACTGGAAAATCAAACCGTGTTTTCTGGGTTGTAATAATTTTAAGCAGTAATTTTGCCTTCTACATGTACATGTAGGTAGAAATGATTTCACTAATAGATATTATTAAACAAAATAACATGTAAATCAAAACGAATGTTTTGTGCTCTGTACTCTGGAGTCTGTAAAATACAGACCATGCCTTGTCGAGACTGGGTGGTATTGTATCAACTGCCAGTCAGTAGTGCATGACTGGTGATTTGTTTAGTCTGACTTTTAACAGTTGTAACTGTTAGTAAAGTAATTTCACCCTATAGTATTAATAGGAATAATTTTAATAATAAATATTAAAAAAGAAACAAAATAATAATTAATATATTCAAAACAAATGTTCTGTGCTCTGGAGGCTGAGTAGAATTTATTAAACTAAAGTGATAAACTGACTAGATTCTGTATATAACTTATACTGTAAGTTATATTATTTGTATGCACCCCTTCTCCATCTTAATTTCTCCTCTTCTCCTGGTTCCCCCCCTCTCCCTTTCTTCTCCGCTCCCTACACTACCCCCCTCCCAATTTCTCTCCATCTTCTTCATCTTCCCATCTTCACCCAACCCCCTCTCATCTCTCCAACCCCCCTCTCATCTCTCATCCCTCTCCTCCCCTCCCCTCCACTCTCCTCCCCTCTCCTCTCCTCTCCTCTTCTCTCCTCCCCTCTCCTCCCCTCTTATCTCTCCTCCCCTACACAGATGTGCAGCTCTTACTTCATTAGAGGGGTTTTTGCTGTTAAAAGTGTTGGATGAAGATGATTGTATGAGAGGCGAGGAGGGAAGGGAATAGAAGAGTGGACAAGTTAAAAATGCAGATTGCACATTACCAGTCCTTTGGGTTTTGAAGTGTGGTAGCCCATTTGTGGGTTGACAGTCTAAGCTGTTCAGACCTTACACATTCCTTACAAATATTACCTGCGAAGAGACGAGTCTGCCCTGAGGGTTTTGATAAGTCTTGAATTTTCAGACCCCTTTTCCTCTGACTGTAAGTGTAATCTTCTGAAGATATTGATGTAGTGATGTTTTACTTTGTAAAGCTATGGAGCAATATCCCCTCAAGGCAACCAAAAAAATACTTTTTTTTTCACGAGGGCGATTTTGAAAATTTTGAGAGAGAAAAACGCCCTCGTGAAATTATTCACGAGGGCTATTTTGGGGCTCACGGGGGCTCTTTTTTTTTTTACATCGTTTTCACTGCTCAAGGGTCTAATAAATGATTATCATGATGTGATCTATCCGATTATGCCATGTTTGGTACGTTTCTGGCGCTTTCCGATCATGCAAAAAGATGTAAAAAAACTATTTAAAAAAAAACAAAAAACAACCCCCTTTTTTTTTCTTTTTTTTTTCCGCCCCTGTGCCGTGGCTCACGGGGGCGATTCCAAAGGTATCGGGGGCGAATCGCCCTTTGCCCCCGTGTATTTTTTTGGTTGCCTCAAGGTAGCATTTGATTTGTTTGTAATGTGTTAAGACAGCATGGGAACGTGGTTCCTTAGCACTGTGTGCTCAACAAACGACTGGACGGAGTACTCTCCAGGGAGTGGAAATGGTGCACTTTGTATGCGGGAAATATAGAAGTGTGTAACCATTGGAGGTAATGATACAAGCATGTACAGGCTCATTGCAATTTGTGCTTCATAATGTTTATCAAATACTATTATTATTAAACTGCTGGACTGAACCATACTGAAGGTTTTATTATAAAAATGGGATAAAAGTAGTTGTAAAATACATTCCAACACTAGATAGTTCTGGTAAAATTAATAAACGGTTGTTATAGAACTTATCTGTAACTCTTATAGAGACTGTATACATACATGTAAGTATATTTGTGTTTTATTCATGAGAAAGCCCATGTGTCATCGACGTGACCTACATTTTTTGTGACAGAATAGTTCTGGCTGCAACTGAAAGCTAGGGCCAAGCAGGGTTCACGCAAAATTGGTCACCATTTGCAAATCTCATCAGCCGTGAATCTTCCTGTTCTAACCCTGTCCCTCTAAGGACCGAATCGCCACGTTTGTGGCATTTAAAAGACAGCGCTACAAATTTACAAATTTTTGTTGCTATTCCAGCTGACATATGCACACCTAGCTAATTTTGTATAACAATGTATTTTTTCTTTCACACACTCGTGCACTGTAGTAAACTCGCAATCTCGTAAAAGTTTTATTACAGACATACACGTGCAAGTGCAATTCTCGCAAAATTTATACTGAATACTAGCTTATAAATGTTTGAAGCCCCTTTTCATCAATTGTGAATTTATTCCTCAAAGGAACATGTAATTGTGTACTGTAGAATATGTTAGTTCCTTTATACATTAATACTATACTGGTGGGTCAAAAGCCCTTTTTTAAAAGTTGTGTAGTTTTACATGTATATAGATCTCCATACTCTTACTGATGTATACATACTCTGGTCGGTCAAAAGACCTTTTCCATTCATGATTGAAATTTGAGAGTGTTCAATGACCTATAATGGGTGATTCTCCTTCCTGTTTTCATGTTGCCAATTTACCAAATCTGAATGTTGCACCTGCCTCTTCTGAAACATACACAGTAGCATGGTCAGACTGATTAGGGGCACACACATTATTGGGGGGGGGGGGGGGGGGAAGGGGGGGTGCACACCTTATGTATTTCTTTGTTTTAAAATAAATTGTTCCCTTTAAATGTTTTGTATTTGTTTTCTTTCCCTTCAAATTATTGAGGGCCCTCTGTAGCTACGCCACTGTACATATATGTAGATGTGTTAAGTCTGTGACATAGCTAGGGGGGGGGGGGGGGATGGAGGGGCGGGCACATGCCCCTCAATATACACACACACCCACACACACACAACAACAAAACAAAACAATTAAAAAACAAAAGAGTATAATATAAAAATACATTAAGTCATACAGAGCATCCCCTCTTCCAATAAGGTGTGTGCCTGTCTCGAAAGGCTACCTGCTTATAAAGACCACATTTTCTATCTTCCTCGGAGGGTCTTTATAGGCAGGTTTAACCTGCCTGTATAGTCAAACCTGTGTATAGCAACCACCTAATGGAAAGAAAATGAAAGGTGGCCATTGTAGACATGTGATCTCTACCTTACACATGTTCCAAAACAGTGTAGGGGATCACTTTTTATTAGTCATGATAAATACATTTGCCAGGTTGACTGCCATAGACAGGTGGCCACTAAGGCAGGTTTGACTGTCTCTGACTGTAGAAGTCAAGTACACATAGCACTCTCCGTTTCCAGGAAAAAAAGCGGCGGAATGTCAAAGTGAGATTCTAAATGCCGCTATAAAAAGGTAAGAGGTGCTTCTGAAGAGATTCCCACACGATTTTATCATCAATGAATCACGTCTTGTGTTTTTTTCTTGACAGAATACGTAACTAACTGGCTTACTGACTGGCTTCAGCCGAGAGAGCGGTGAACCGAACTGCATTTTAGCGAGAGACTTTAACAGTGAGAGTCGTACAGACCACAATCCAACCATCTTTACGAAACACTGCACATGCATGCAACCATCAGTTACTCACCCTCGAGGATAGTCTTGTCTCGCAGACACAGATTTGTGTTGCATTGCTACAAAAAAAGGTAAGTCAATGTGATGGTCTTTTTCACCAATTATCTTGTAAACTGCACGTTTTGTCCCCATGCTTTTATAAGAATTTGTTTTGTATTGCATGCATTTTCTATTGTATTTGTCTACATTAGTACTAGTAGTAGACCAACACGTCTATGTGAAGTATGAAGAGGGATGAGTCGTGGAATGTACTTTAATAAATATACAGAAAATGACCGATTTGTTCATTTCAATCATGGAATTCCAATCTGTCAGATCAAGGAAATGTTTTATTTTTCCGGAAGCAATCAATGTGAAGAACAAAGTCGGATGGGATGTACAATGTAGTATGAATAATAATAAAACACAGTTAAAAGCAACGGTATTTTCATTTCAATCAGTTCAATACAATACAATATGTCAGGACCTCGAAAAATGTTTATTTCCTAAATCTATCTGTAGCATGAATAGTAAATAAACACAGAAAAGAGATGATACTTTCATATCAATCAATGCATTCCAATATATATGTAAAGTGTGATAAAACAGGAAAGGAATTATGTATTCTTTTCAATCAGTGCATTCCTATATATATGTCAGGAGTCGGGGCCATGGAAATGTTTATTTTCTTATGCCATCTGTTGCAAGATGTTTACCTGTTCCCCACTTTTTATTATAAACACTGGGAGAGTACCAAGTGTGCATGATTTGCCATCTGCAATTTGCCGCTTCCGTATTGACAGGCAATTTTCTTCTGGAGCTGTATTTAAGTATTTAAACCAGGGCTCCACACCAACTTGATTTGCTAGTGGTTAGTAATATGTATTTCTCCCTATAAGTTTATGATAATTCCATATAATATCAGTATTTTGGAACATTAAACTGTAATATATTCAACTGGTAAAGATTTAATCAGAGTTTATTGAGGATATGTAATATATTTGTTTTAAATTTGTACAGTTGTCGCACTTACATGTATATTCTAACATGAACACACCCCATGCTATAAGATATCCATGAGACTCCTCACTCAGTTTTGTGAAAATAACGCATCCCATCAGTCTAGATCGAGAAGCGTATATAATGCTTAAATGTGAACACCCCTAGTATATAACGTAGATGTCCTTCAACTGTTCACTCTGTCTTGCAAAGCTAATGTTATAAACACTCCTCAACTGTTTACTGTGATGGTATATGTCTGGACAGTCATATGCTTATATATGTATAAATATGTCTTGGGACTAATTTTTCAATGTGAACACCCCCAAAGATATAGAAGTCCTTCAACTGTTCACTCTGTCTTGCAAAGTATGTTATAAACACTCCTCAACTGTTCACTGTGATGGTATTTGTACCTAAATTATGTCTGGACAGTCGCAATGTGCTTACATGTACATGTATGAATGCGTCATGGGACTAATTTTTCAATGTGAACACCCCTGAAGAAAAAAAAGTGAAGTCATTGGACTCTTACATACTCTTGCCAAGCTAATGAAGTAAAAAAACAAAAACAAACGTGCCCCAGCTATTCACCATTATGTTGCAATAGTATCATTCTCTTCCTACATTTTCTGGATGGACAGTCAAAATGTGCTTAAATGTACATATATGAATAAGTCATGAGACGTAGAAATGTGCATCAAATTGTTTTAATGTGAACACCCCTGTAGATAGAGACGTCATTGAACTCCTTACTTACTCCTGTGAAGCTAATGTAGTAGTAAATGCCCCAGCTATTCCCTATGATGTTCCAATAGTATCATTCTCTCTCTAGTTATAGATCACATATATTCTGTGTTTTTTCTGTAGTAACTGTCATTTGTGCCCTGACGAAGATTCTGCTAGGATCGAAAGCTAGGCTGTATACGACTCTCATTTTACCACATTGGCGATTTTTTAGTAGACAAGCAGTTTTCAGCAGTATTTTCCATATTCTAGTTATAGATCTATACATTACATTGTACATGTATGTCTGGGCAGTCTCAATGCTTACATAACATGAACGAATAAGTCATGAGGCTGAGAAGTATGCGGGTAATGTTTTAATGAACACCTTCAAAGATATAGATGTCCACAGACTCCTTTATAATAGTCTTGTGAAGCTAATGTAGTAAAAAGAAAAACATTCCTTTAGCTTCAGCTTTCATGATGATATTTAGCCTGATCAGTCTCTGTCTATGTCTGAAGCATTAAAGGGGAATTAACCCTTATCCTTTTGACTTACTGGATGTGATGAGAGCATAACTACTAGTACACTGCTAGTCACTTATTTCCTCATGAATATTCCCGATTACAAAATAATCAATATTTTATGGACCACTGTCGTCTGCTTTCAATGCCAACAGGAGGCGGCCATTTCTTCAACTACTTGCGGTGAAATGACGTGGCAGGCGGAGAACACAATAGCATTATCGTAACCCGCTATTGTGTTCTCCGCCTGACACGTCATTTCACCGCGAGAAGTTGAAGAAATGGCCGCCTCCTGTTGGCATTGAAAGCAGACGACAGTGGGCCATAAAATATTGATTATTTTCATTATTGGGAATATTCATGAGGAAATAAATGACTAGAAACGACAAGAGTTATGCTCTCATCACATCCAGTAAGTCAAAAGGCTAGGAGTTCCATACCCTTTAATGTGGTTCTAATGTTGAACACCATCAACAAGCACCTTCAAAGATATAGATGTCCAAAGACTCCTTATATATTCTTGTGAAGCTAAATGTAGTAAAAAGAAAAACATTCCTTTAGCTTCAGCTATCATGATAGCCGTATCGGTCTCTTTTCTATGTCTGGAGTGTCTCGGAATGCTTCCATAGTATGAATAAGTCATGAGATTGAGTAATGTGGTTCTAATGTTTGAACACCATCAAAGAACACCTTCAAAGATATAGATGTCCAAAGACTCCTTATATATTCTTGTGAAGCTAATGTAGTAACAAAAACATGCCTCAGCTTCAGCTATCATGATAGCCGTATCGGTCTCTTTTCTATGTCTGGAGTGTCTCGGAATGCTTCCATAGTATGAATAAGTCATGAGATTGAGTAATGTGGTTCTAATGTTGAACACCATCAACGAACACCTTCAAAAATATAGATGTCCAAAGACTCCTTTATAATACTCTTGTGAAGCTAATGTAGTAAAAAGAAAAACATTCCTTTAGCTTCAGCTATCATGATGATAGCCTGATCAGTCTCTGTCTACAGTATGTCTGGAGTGTCTTCAGTATGCTTTCATAGTAATTAGTATGAATAAGTCATGAGATTGAATAATGTGGTTCTAATGTTTGAACACCATCAAAGAACACCTTCAATCAAAGATATAGATGTCCAAAGACTCCCTATATACTCTTGTGAAGTTAATGTACATGTAGTAAAAAGAAAAACATGCCTCAGCTTCAGCTTTCATGATGAAAGCCGTATCAGTCTCCAACTATGTCTGGAGTGTCTCGGAATGCTTCCTTACAGTACATGAATAAGTCATGAGATTGAGTAATGTGGTTCTAATGTTTTAATACGAACACCATCAAAGGTACAGATGTTTTTAAAGGACAATGAAATCCAGACAAATTGTTGTATGCACTATAAGACACTAAATATAATGAATAGTCTCTGAAAATTTGAGCACAATTGGTCAAGAAATAAGAAAACTATGGCTCTTTGAAAAGAGCCATGTATTTCTTCGAGTGACTCAAATTGGCAACGCACTCTGGCAAAGTTGTGGACAACTCCCCATACATTTTGTACACACAATTTCAGTTTTCTTCAATTTTCTCAAAATTTATGTTTACCCTTCGTTCGAGTTCAACATATGTTTTGTAGAATGCTTTTATACATAACATATCATGAGTTGGGGGAATGGAAAAATGTGACTATGAAGAAAAATGTAAAAATGGGAACATTTGTGTACAAAACATATGGGGAGTTGTCCACACACTTATCAGAGTGCGTTGCCAATTTGAGTTCCCCATAGGAATAAATGGACATCTTCAAAGAGCCGTAGTTTTCTTGTTTCTTACCCGATTATGCTCTAACTTTCAGAGATTATTCTTCTTAATCCCTTCAAGACTATGAAAGCAACATTTTGCTTGGGTTTCATTGCCCTTTAAGTTCCTATACTCCTCACATAGTCATGCAAAGCTAATGCAATGAACATAGAGAAACTATAAATTACCTCTCAGTCTTTGCCTAAGTATGTCTGGACAGTACGTCTGAACATGCTCACATCTATGAATAAATCATTAGCTTGAGAAACACTAGTTGAACCAAGGAGGTTTAAGAACCAAGGAGGTTTCATTTCCTCCTTGGTTGAACTATGTGAACACTATACATCCTTGGACTTCTTATATTACTCTTGTGAAGCAAATGTAGTAACAAAAACATGCCTCGGCTATTAATAACCATGATGGTATTAGTCTCTAAAAACTCTCTATGTCTGGATATTCTCCATATGGTTACATTTATGAATAAAGTCGTGTGAGATTGAGGAACGTGTGTCCAATGTTTGAATGTGAACCCACCCTGAAGAAAGAGATGTCATTGGACTCTTCACTTGTAGTAAAAAAAAAAACATACTTCAAGCTTTTATACACCATAATAGTTTCTCCTCAGTCGCTGTCATGTCGCTGCCTGTGTCTGGAAAGTCTCATTTAAATGCTTCAATGTATGAATAAGTCATGAGATTGAGAAATGTGGTTCTAATGTTTTAATATGAACACCATCAAAAGATAAATAGTCTTTACTCTCTTCCCATACATGTAGTTGTGCAAAGCTACATGTAATGCAATGAACATAAAGAAACTATTTACCCCTCAGTCAATGTCTACATGTACATGTTTGGACAGTCTCAGTAAGATTACATCTATATGTATGAATAAGTCAGTAGATTGTGAAACACCATCGTTCTATGTGAACACTATCAAAGAAATATATATCATTGACTTGGGTTTTTGTGAAGCAAATGTACTAACCAAAACGTGCCTCGGCTATTAACCATGATTGTATGGTCTCTGTCTCTTTCTGAAGTGTCAGTCTCGGTACACGTACATAGTACATTAATATTTCACGAGGCCAATAATTATGCAGCTATTTTTTTCAATGTGAACACCCCTAAAGATCCTTGGACACATTACACAGTCTTGCGAAGCTAATGCAATAAACATGCAGAAATATTACACTCTCAGACTCTGCCTGGATGTCTGGACAGTCTTGGTATGCCTACATGTATGAATAAGTCATGATGAGACTCTGATTTATATGCATCAAATTTTCTTTAATGTGAACACCCCTGAAGATCCTTGGACACATTACATACACAGTCTTGCAAGCTAATACAATAAACATGCAGATTCATGCATCAAATTGTGTTTTTAATGTGAACACCCCTGAAGATAGAGTCGTCCTTGGACTCCTCACTCAGTCTTGCAAAGCTAGCCTAATGCAATAAACACGCCTCAGCTATTCACTGTGATGGTAGTATCCCATCAGGCCAGTCTAGAGAGCTCTGCATGTCTCAAGGCAAGGTAAGCCTGGCTTCTGGCTTAGCAGTAAAGGGAAGGGGCGGGGGGGGGGGGGGGGGGGGGGGGCGGGGGGCGACACCGGGACGACAGGTCTGTTGCCCATCACTTGGATCTAGGGTACAGTAGGAAATACACGGGGGCAGAGGGCGATTGTGATGTCAATCAGATTGAAAAAAGTAGCCCTGTAAAGTTAAAAATGAATTCTCATGGGGGACAGGAGATGGATGAGAATGAGGAAGAAAAAGAGCAGCTGACTTTAATACTACCCCCTTGGAAGTTTTGTCTTGGCAATTGGTAGATTACACATTTCATGCATCACCTTCTGAGGTCATTTACCTCAACATCCAAATGAAGCTTCTTCTTTTTTTTTCTTTATCTACTTGCTTATCAGAAATGAAAAATAAGTGAAAAGAAAAAGAAATCAAAAGTCAAAGACCTTCTGATGTTATCAGCCCAGTTGATTAAGTGCCATTATCACCTGACTTAGTAAAATACAGTGCATGCAGCTGCCATGTAACATTTTTGACTGTTACATGGCACTGTTAACGGCCAATTCAGATGATAAAACACTTGTTAACTTTGCTATCGGGGGAAAATCATGGAATGTTCCCCTCGGGATTTAAAATGCTATTTCGTGAAGAAAATAAGTCCCTCGACTACGTCTCGGGACTTACTCTTCCCTCGATAGCATTCAAAATCCCTCGGAGTGGAACATTCCGTGCTTTTCCCTCCGCCACCAGTTAACAACTGTATATACTGTCATCTTTGTGGGTATTGTCCTGTGGCCTCATCACATGAGTGGCTGGCCATCATTTAGGAGTAGGTTTTTTTTTTCCCATTTTGAAATCTCCCCCCCCCCCCTTACTGATTCTGATGATACACGTAACTCCATGGGCATGATTCAATGATACTCTGTACTTTGTTTAATAGTTAGCCTTCAGAAGATGAGGTAAATTGTGGCTACAATATAGCAAAACCCTGCACTTGTCTGTAAAAATCAAAATGTAGATTTTTATACCATTATAAATGCCTGAGCACAAGCTTTCATTTGATGATTTGTTTTAAAATTTGGTCAAAAAGTGGCAAAGATATGTTTGAATTTTACAAACATAAGTCTTTTACGCACATTATGTGAACTTAAAATGACAATTTCTTCAAAACATGAATTAACGCCAAGTGCAGGTTTTGTTATATCCAGTCACAATTATTGTAGAAGCCATGTTGTACTAAATCAAAGGATCTTAAATTTGGATACGTAAATCAGACGCGTGGTGCGCACAGTGCGTAATGCACCTTGGCTCAGCCTCAGTGTTACGCATTGTGCGCAAACTAGCCTAGTTCAAAATGGCAACCAGTGGTGTGGCGTCCCCATGTTCAACAATCTTTAATATAGTTATAAATGAGAACCTACTGACATTTTGTTTTGATAATTCCGTGACGGAACAGAGTACGATCAATCTTTTAGCGTGATAAGTTGATTGTCTCCAGAGCCCATAATTAATTTACAAATTTACAGTTCATTTTTAAGAAAGAGAAACTGAAACTCAGCCGAATGTACATTGTAAGCCATTGCCTCTCATCACCTAATTGTAAATGTAATTAACAATTTCAGTAGTTAGGAAGAAATAGTTGAATCAATTAATCAGAATTGTGCTTGCTCATTTATTTATACTATTACCATGCAACAACTTTTCCTTTATTTCTAATTTTAGAGCTGCGTTTTGCTTTTGTAATATTAATGACAATAATATATCAAAAGCAAGGCACATAGCTCTCCAATTAGTAGGAAAGAAAAAGTTGTTACACACTATAGTATAAATAAACAAGCAAACTAGTGCCGAGTCAAAACGTTTAAAGGGATCTAGTAACTTTGTTGACATGTGCAAAAAGTGATGAATAGTTGATAAAATGTTTATTGTTGTGAACTGATATGTCCACTGTGTAGTGTGTACAAATGTTATATGGCTGAGTAATACAAAAGTGATATTCACTATTCATTGCACTGACTTTGTACACGGTTGTGACTATCCAGTGGATAGTTAAACATCTGAACACTTCAATCGTAAATATCATTTTAACGAAAGGTATATTCGAAAACCGAAACCTGATCCATGCTTTTATTGTTAATATGGATACAACAAGAAAGTATGAGAGAACTGCTTGAGTTCCAAGTAAGTTTTGAGGATTTGGACAATGTTACTAGATTCATAAAACGTTGATAAAAACAATGCTTTTAAACATTTTGAAACGTTTAAAGACACCGTTTAGTGACAAACATTTAGCGAAATAAACAGAATAACTCTGCACTAAAGCAAACACAAATATTATGTTAAACTTTTATCCTGTATATGTGTAGGCATGTAGCTATATGGATGTTTCATGTCAAGTTTAGTATTAAAGGGAGAGATCCACTTTTGCAAGCCAAAATTCAAAAGTTGCGAGGTTATTGTCTTATATGAAAGGAAATGTCATTTAATAGCATGCCTGAAAAAATTAGGGCTTGAAATCTCTTTTTCGTGGAGTTATAGACCTAAAACTGAATAAACTGAGGGACGTCGGTTAATTAGGTACATAAGTATTTTCAGCCGGTGAGTAAGTTCGTACATAGATTTCACGGAGTGCCAGATCGGTATGCATGACCCCTACGTGACTTGCGCTAGCTACGTAACTCGCGCATAAGTACTAATGTGTGAGCGTTTACCAAGCAAAATACCCAAACATCGCTTAAACTGACTACATGTAATTATATATTCTTTCTTTTTGAGATCTTTTTCCGTGACATATGTTAACAAATGTCGGCTTCACAATACCTTTACGAGAATTAGTACTATATTGTTGTAATATTATGCTAAATCAGTTGAACTCCTTTATTGACCAATATATAGTTTAAATGGAGGGACGCATTCGTTTTTCATTCGTAGAATCCAAATTAGAGGGCTGTTCGCTCTGATTTTTTTTGTGCGTGTTACATTGATCCCCATCCGTCAACTGAAAGCTGTTCAGACGTTTTGTAAAAGTTGGCCTGTCCCTTTAAAGGGGACCACCAGGCAAAGAACAACACATTATTATATGTTTTGGTACCGTTTTGTGATATCAAATAGATACCTAACATTTTGCAAAGGGTTGTGTAATTCATAAACCAAGCAATTAATTTCCACCACTTACGGAACCACTGCTATTTCCTGGTTCCATACGGGCCAACCATTTGCGTGTGCGCCAATGCTATTCACGCGCACGTTTGTAAACAATAAATTCCCGGGCGATTCGTTCGCTCTGCATACATTGCAATTCACCGCACACATAGCAGTCTGCGTAATTCAGACCGCATGAACGCATGCTTTAGAATGGTGATGCGTTTCCAATTATATATATTTTTTCTGGAAACATATTTTTGTGAACTTGTTGATGGAATGGAATACTAAAGATGTTACCTTTCTTTAATAAGAATATTATTTTTGGGTGGTGGTACCCTTTAATTATCTTTGCGGCACAGTAAGGAACAAAGAACTTACAAAGTGAAATGATTTTCTATAATAGCCTACAAGTAATTGAAACCAATTATGTATTAATTTATGTCATGTTATGCATCAATGTGTGATTAATGTGTTTGTGTATTGCAACAAATTTATAAAAAATCTGTGATATATAACCACTGTAACATATTAAACATAATACCTTTAATAGTCATTTCCTTTGGCATCAGATGAGTTTTATTATCAGTTTAACAACTATTTAAAACAAACGAAAATGTATTGTTGTTTGACAACTATTATCGCTTCAACTTGATCAGTGAGCCCCATTAAAGGGACTTACAGTAGTAACATTGTCCAAATCCTCAAAATAAAATTGTAATTCTAGCGGTTCCTTTATACCTTGTTGTATTCGTATTAACAATAAAATCATGGGACAGCTTTCGGTTTTTCAAATTTCCCTTTCATTACAAAGATATGTATGATTGAAGTATTTAGATAAGAAAATCTCCGGGCGAGATTTTCATCCCTGTACAAAGTGAATGCAGTGAGTTGGTGAATATCACCCAATATCACTTTGCATTTTCGCTCATTACTTGGCCATAATTGTCCATTTGACCTGAAATTTTCACACAATACCCTGAGGACATATGAGATAACAACAGTATACATTGCATCAACCATTCATCAGTTTTTGCACATCTCAACAAAGTTACTAGATCCCTTTAAACCTGATTTGTTTTTGCTATATGAATGCTTCAGAACATGTCTCAGAAAGAAGAAAGTATTGTTCTCTGCTAAAGTTGTTTACTTTTTTTTATGAAAAATGGTTGAAACCAATGCTTTTTTAGAGAACGCCCTCTTGTGTTTTAATGGCTCTTTTTGAAAGATAACAGGCTTTTTAATTAGTCGTTTGTAATTTTCTATACCTTTCGAGCATGGTGGAGTTATAACTTTTAGTTTGTAGTGCTATTGTGCAGGTTTCGGTTAGTACTATAAAGCTCAGCCTTACCAAAACTGTACTACCCCTTTAATTACCTTTGCGGCACAGTATGATACAAAAGAACTTAGATAGTGAAATGATTTTCTATAATAGCCCACAACTAATTGAAACCAATGTATCAATGTCATGTATTATGCATAAATGTAATTACTGGGTTTGGGTATTGAAACATAATTTATGAAAACTGTGATTCAAAATCACTGTAACATATTAAACAAAATACCTTAAAGTCATTACCTTTGGCATCAGATGGTTTTTATTATCAGTTCATCAACTATTTAAAACAAAAGAAAATGTATTGTTGTTTGACAACTATTATCGCTTCAACTTGATCAGTGAGCCCCATTAAACCTGATTTGTTTTTGCTATATGAATGCATCAGAACATGTCTCAGAAAGAAGAAAGTATTGTTCTCTGCTAAAGTTGTTTACTTCTTTTTATGAAAAATGGTTGAAACCAATGCTTTTTTAGAGAACGCCCTCTTGTGTTTTAATGGCTCTTTTTGAAAGATAACAGGCTTTTTAATTAGTCGTTTGTAATTTTCTATATCTTTCGAGCATGGTTGAGTTATATCTTTTTAGTTTGTAGTGCTATTGTGCAGGTTTTGGTTACTAAAGCTCAGCATAACCAAAACTGTACTACCCCTTTAATTACGTTTGCATCACAGTATGATACAAAGAACTTAGAAAGTGAAATGATTTTCTATAATAGCCTACAAGTAATTGAAATCAATGTATCAATCAATGTCATGCATTATGCATAAATGTAATTAATGGGTTTGTGTATATATTGCAACATCATTAATAAAAACTGTGATATAAAATCACTGCAACATATTAAACATAATACCTTAGTCATTATCTTAGGCATCAGATGGTTTTTATTATCAGTTTAACAAAGTCTATTTAAAACAAAAGAAATCTATTGTTGTTTGACAACTATTATCACTTCAACTTGATCAGTGAACCCCATTAAACCTGATTTGTTTTTGCTATATGAATGCATCAGAACATGTCTTAGAAAGAAGAAAGTATTGTTCTTCGCTAAAGTTGTTTATTGACATGCGATGTGGCGGGGATTGTTGCTAAATAACCATTAGCGGCTTCAATTAAATCAATTTTGGCTCTTCGCAGTCGATCACAATTTGTATATAAAGTGAATTAATCATGGATTCAGCATGATTTCAGAGCATATTGCCATGGTAGTTTAATACAGAAATGAGACATTTAAAATTTGAATGGTGATATGAAACAAGGGCCATGTTTGCTTTTGACACTTGTTTCAAATGATTTAGCATGCTTTTTACCTGTGGGTGATTGAAACCAAAAGACCATGTCTAACCTGTTGCTGTTTCATATTTCATGTTTGTATACATGTATGTGTAATATGAAACATGCGTAACGCCAATCAAATCCTTTTGCAAAATGAAGATTTTATACAAGTCGTTTTGCTCATGAGAAAAAGCCTGTGTGACTCAGGTCTTGCAAACCACGTCTGTCATCATCGTCCATTTCTTAAACTCCTCCCAGAGTTTTGAATATTTCTTTTCTGTGATATACTTCATGTTGGACTAGAATTTCATGTATACCCCCAAAGTGATTCACGTTGCATATAAATGTGATAAATTTGATACTACAGTGTAGTTGTAATATAATGCCCCTATACTTCCTAAATTTGATATTCCATTGTGTCCTCTCATCGGTTCAAATTACAATAAACTATGGGTTTAATAATTTTACATTGTAGCTAGAATAACACACATACATATAATATATTAAGATACATTATAAATTAAGCATATTAGCAAATAACTAATTATACATTACTACTAATACTACCTGATCAATTCTAAGTCCAGATAGAGGTGAAAAGTCAAGCCACCTGGAGTCGAGGCTACTACCCTACCTTCCACACAAATAATCAAACCCATCTATCTCGCATCCTAAGCCACCGAAACCCATAAACAAATGGGGTATGCAGGCAGAGAAGATACCTTTTAATGGTAATAGCTCTCTCGTTGCGTAATTTGAGGCCATCTACTCAACATGCATTAGCCATTGGGATCTTGAATGATGCTCTAAACATGATAAGTTACAAGTTTTTAAGTGTGACTCACGTTGAAGAAAAAAATGCCTTCATGTATCCACCCCACTAAGAAAACTGAAAAACTGACCTTTCAAGATAAAGTAAGTTTTCTGTTGAGCATACAAGTAAATGTTTGCACCACACATAACAAAATAAAACTGTTACAAAAAAAAACATTTCTGAAAGACCATGTTTTACCTGTTTATGTTTGCCGCATTCTTCTGATTATCTTTATGATTTGAAATTGTTTTTTGCCGCTCCAATATTTATGTATTTGTTGTAAACAACTTAGAGGGTCTGTTATGATTTTCATCTCCATAAAAAAGGGGCTAAATCGTCTCGAGCCGCTGTGTGCATTTCTTGTGATGTTTACCAGCACAATTCTGCACAAAAACAAATAACACTGCTTATTTAGTAATTAATGGACATCATGGGAATGCAAATATTAATTGACCCACACCTTCGCTTAAAAGACAGAGGACAGATACGTGTACATTCTTAGGTCACTGATGACATCTCCCTCTAGATATCTCTAGAAAGCTCTGCTCTCACCTCTCCTCCCTCGTCCCTCTCTTTCCTCTCATTTCTTTCCCTAAATGTTGTTTGTTTCACAGCCTCCATTTCTTCCACAATATTTCACTCTCTCTCCCCCTACCTATTTCATCCATTTATCTCCATCTATCTTCATGGATCCCCATTTTCTTCCCACATTTCTCACCTTTACTGCTCCCATTCTGTCACCAATTTGTCATAATACTTCACCCAAGTTATTGCCCCCTCTCCCATTTCTTGCACAGTCTTCGCCAATTATATCCCAGATACCTCTTTAATCTCTTCCCCATTTTAAAATGTATTCCCCTATTTGTTTGTTTTCTTACCCATTTCATCAACTATTTCTACCTGCCTTCTGCCCTATTCTTCTAATGTTCAACTCTTTACCCAATTGTTTCCTTATTCTCTATTCTCCTCCCATCTCTTTCTGTTTTCATTAACCCGTTGCTTACGGGAACCGTGTGGGTTATAACAAGTCTATGGGGATTTAAGAATCTTGAAGGGAACTGGTTAAATGCACTCCCCCATTTTCTCCTATCCTCCCTATATATCTTATTCGCACATTTTCACACTCTTAGCCTTATATGCTTTCCTGATTCCCTGATTGACTCTCTTGCTATCTTTTACCCTTCTCTAGGAACAAATTCAATAGGGATTTCATAATCTTGAATTGAATGGATGAATTCTCATCCCCCATTTTTCCCTATTCTCCACTTTTTCACTATTCTCCCCATCTCGTATTCTCACTTTTTCACTCTCTTTAAATGTCATTCTCTCCTCACACCCTGACACCTATACCTATGCCAACCCCGAGCAAGTTCACTCAAGTGTACACGGGAATTCCAAACACGTCCCACGAAACTAGCCGCCTCGGGCCATATTCGTGAACGATTTGCCTAACTGAATTTCCTCTCCCATTTATTAGTCACAGATTAGAGCCGGGAGTTGGGAATGCCCCATGTTTTCCTCCATCTCCTGATGCGATATTGACGAGTTTTATCACGTTTTTGTGATGATGGACACGTTCTTGTTAGATTTGGTCACATACGCGACAAAATTGGTAGGTGGGTAGACTAGAATGCCAATTCGGGTTTAGCTGCATGTCGCTTTATAATTTTGTTGAATGTACATGATTTTCTCGCAATGTGATTTTGAAGAGTTTTATCATGTTATGTGCTCTGTGTTAGATCTTGAGGAAGTGTAACAAGTCAATGAGCAATGCCATTCTGTGTCACTTGCTTATGTGAATGTTCATGATTTTATCGCAATGTGATATTGATGAGTTTTTTGATGTTATGTGATCTAAGTTGGATCTAGAAATGGAGAAATAAGTCGGTGTACAGAATGCCAATTTGTTTATAGCTGTGCGCCACTTACACTTTTGTGAATGTACATGATTTTCTCGCGATGAGAATGAGATATTAGTTTTATCACATTATTTGATCCTAGTTAGATCTAGTGAATCAAATCAGTGAGAAGATAACAATTTGTGTAAACTGTGTGAGAATTCGACAAGTTATTTGATCTGAGTAAGATCTAGAAATAGTGAAACAAGTCAATGAGCAGAATTCCAATTTGTTTTTAGCTGTGTGTCATTTACTTTTCAGAATGTACGTGATTTTTCTTGCGATGTGATTTTGATGAGTTTTATCACGTTCGGTGATGACTGGCTGATTCGAGTTAGATGTAGATGTAGTGGAACAAGTAATTGTGCAGAATGCAAATGTGTGTAACTGTGTGTCAGTTACTTTTGAGACTGTACATGATTTTATCGTGATGTGATTTTGACGTTTGGTGATGACTGGCAGATCCGAGTTAGATGTAGACATAGTGGAACAAATGTAAAATTTTGTTTGATCTGCAGATATCAGCTTTGTATGCCCATTTACTCTCCCTGATTTTGTATTGACAAGTCTGATCACATCCCTCTTTTGACAGGAAGATCTTTGTTAGATGTAGATGTAGTGAATTATTTTTAGTACTTTTAGTGAGTTTGTCGTATTGTCGAACGTGACTATTTTTAAAAAATCAACATAATGGATGCATTCAAATTAATTTCTAAAGCAGTTGAACTTCTGAAGTATTGTTTGACATGTATGTGTTGTATTAAGGCCTTAATGAGTCCTAAAATGCCTACAATGTAATCAAAATTAAATAAAGTAGTCTTGTGCTGAAGTTCTACACCTGTGTCCTGATTAGAAGTGTAAACTCTCCTCAATAAACAAATAACAGAAATCAGAAATGTCTGAGTTTGAACAAGAAATTATATTTTCCTCTTTTGCGGTTATATACTGTATGTACACTTAGTCTAAAAATATAAAGATTGTGTTACTAATATTCTTTATTATTCAATAAATTGTTAATAGAAGAAATTTGTAGGGCATATATATATGTGGAACCAAAAAAACAAGGAGAAAAAGTTGAAATCTACCCCCTAAGAAAAAGGTACCCCCTCAATGTCACACCTACGTAATTAGCATTAGTCACAACTGACCGTTAATGAGGTGGCCTTACTGCACTGGCCAGCGGCTGATTAATTAGATTGACCATGTTTTCTTTAGATCCCTCACTCACTCACTCACTCTCTATCTCTCTCTTGCTCTTCTCTATTTTGCTTTATTTTTTGTATTAACCAATTCAGGACTGGTCCTCGAAGTGCTAGGGCTAGCTAGGGTCTACGGGGAATACATGTTATATAGCACAATCCATGGGTACTGAACGGGCTAATTGTGTAATATTAATTTTGAGATTCTCCCTCTGTTGAACATACCCTTTCTACCTCTCCGATTTAATGGACTTTCTCTTTTTCTCTTTAATCGCTCTTTCTTTATCTTGATTGTTCTTTTTTTGTGTTGTCGTAGTTTCTTTATCACATGGTGAATCTTAATTCTGTCTAGAATTCTAGATGTTTTTCTACCCCTATCTATTCGCATTCATTCTCTTAATTTCTGTCATATAAATTAACTCTCATTTCTCTGTTGCTTTCTCTCCACTTTCATCCAATCAATCAGTGCTAATGATACTTATTCAAGGAGAGTGTCTAGCGATTCCACTGGTGTATTTGTGTTTCACTTTCACTCTTGTTGATTTCTATTCCCCCAGCCCCCCCCCCCCCCCCCCTCCCCCTATTGTAGGTGAAGATGAAAGTTATGTAAATTAGTGCCATAGATTCCCCATCCCCCAATAATTCTCACCGCCCTCAATCAATTGATATATGAGAGAGAGATAGAATGCAGTATTTGTTTACATTTTTAATTCAATACTGCCTAGAAGGGATCCTCTAACCTGTTCCTTTCAAGATTATGAAATGCCTATATATTTGTACATAGCCAATCAGATTCCCGTAGCAAGGGTTACCCAAGTGGTCTCCTATTTCTAAATTTGTTTTGACAGTATTCTTCCTGTTGTTTATTGAAACGTTGGGTTAGGGGAGGGACTTGCTTGCCGCATTGACGTTTTATGATTTGCAAGGGTTGATTGAATGTTATGAGCTCCAAATCTCGTCTTTCATAGTCATGATTTTAGGGGCATGATATAGTAATACATACTGACAGACCTTGATTAATTACAAACATGTATGCTCATAGATATGAGTTCGGGTTAGAATGCTCCTTTCATGTAATTTTTTTTCACATTGATCTGTCTTACGACAGTTTGCTTATGAAGTTATGAATAGTGTTATATTTTATCAGTAAGTTTAAAAGTAAAATAATACTCTTTTTTAAAAAAATGTTAAAAATTTGTTGACCGTTTTATCAACAGTTTTACAAGTTATATATCTCACCAAAGATCTCATATTAAACATTCAAGTCTTTGCCTGGGTGAAAAAACACTAAAAAAAAAGCCTGAAAAAGCCCAGGAAACTGATAAAAGAGCTGCCCATAAGGGAGGAAAAGAAAATATTGTATATCACAATTTTTTAGATATATTGGAAGGCAAATACCACCCTAAAGGTCAGCACCTGTAAATAAATGTGACTGGATATATAAAGGCCTCATAACAAGCTTTAATTTGATGCCTTCCTTTAAAAAATCAAACATGAATTTCCGACAAGTGCAGGGTTTTGCTATATCTGGTCACAAATATATTTTTTACCAGGTAGACTGACAGAACTCTTTAACTGGAGATTATCATACAATTCAGCATTCTATCCCCATTGATATATATATCCCTGTACCGGTGGGTATCCACTGAACATGAAACCAATTAATCAACGTCTGTCAGACCGTATCGCTATATCATGTTCCTAATCACGCCAATGAGAGATGCGATTTAGAGCTAATCATATTTAATGAATTTCTCCCATTGTCCTGGGAGCATTGGAAGCGTTAGATGTTCAGGGGGGTATTTCACAAAGATCCTAAGTTGATCTTAGCACTAAGATGGTCGTAAATATAATGGAAAGCCATTAGTGTCTTGAAACAGTTTTATAAAAGTTATGTTAAAATGTTGATTCAAATCATATATATTTTCTAATTATCAAAGAGATTCATAATCTTCACATAAAATTCATGAAATGTCTTTGATAATTGGAAAATATATATGGTTTGAATCAACATTTTGTGCATTTCAACATAACTTTTACAAAAATGTTTCAAGACACTAATGGCTTTCCATAATATTTAAGACCATCTTGGTGCTAAGATCAACTTAGGATCTTTGTGAAACACCCCCCAGAGATTTGATGGTGTGGCAGAATTATACTGCTGATGGGTGAGGGGGGGGGGGGGGTAGGGGGGGGGTAGGGGGGGGCACCAATTATTGGGAGGGAGCACATTGTATTTCTTTATTATGTGATATTTGCACTCTCAGGTTTTATATTGTTTGTGTCAAATTATTTGGACTATCATTTATTGGGAGGCGGTTTATTCTCTGTATTCTTTAGTTTTACACTTTTGTTTTACTTTTTGTTTTGTAATATTTTTGTCAAATTATTTGAGAGAGAGAGACGGGGGGCGGGGGGGGGGGGGGGACATTTACCCACTCTCCTCCTAGTTACCCAAATGATGAGCTTGAATGGAAATTGTAAGCTATGAATCCTATTTATTGCTCATTGTCCTAATCAGGATCATCAAGGTAATGTTACGTGCTGATTACTGACAATTTAGGACTAATTAGTTATAATAAAAATGTATGTAACGAAAATAGAGACCATAGCTAGAACAATAGGCAAAAAGCTCTGGTGAAAGCGCTGGATTTATATACAATTGATTTTTGCATTTCTCTACTGTTTAAATATATTTAACCATCATTCTAACTATGAAAAAACACAAATATACAGAGCCAGCTTTTAAATTTATCACTGCTGACCAGGGGGGTGTTTCACAAAGATCCTAAGTTGAACTTAAAGCTAAGTTTGACTTAAACATTATGGAAAGCCGTTAGTTTCTTTGAAACAAATTTGTACAAGTTATTTCAAAAGGCATAAAATGTTGATTCAAATCATTAATATTGATATAATATTGACTGGCCTTGAGGGGGATACGACATAATATTGCCTGAACTAGATTCATATTGCCCGAGTCGAAGACGAGGGCAATATGGATCCTAGTGAAGGCAATATATGTCGTATCCCCGAAAGAGCCAGTCAATATCATTATTATTACCCATATCAGACATCTTGAGCAGTAACAGAAATTAGTAAAATGTAAACTTTGTATTAAACTTTGTATTTAAACATACCAAAACCAAGTCTCTGCTTGATAAAATGTCACAAGTATGGCTGCGGCTTGTTTCGTGTACACACCAATGGCAAATCATTATCCCGAGATTTTTACCGCGGGCCAGTTCACTTTGTAAAATTTCGACTACGAATCGTGAAGTGCCCGGAAGTCATATTCACCTCTTTTTTAACACGTAAATCCTATAGGCTTTTGTGAAAGAGGGGAATATGGGAAATATTCCCCTATTTCACCTGCTGGCACTTGAAACGAGGGGAATATGATTTTGTAAAACCACAGCTCAGATGTCTGATATGGGTAATAATTTCTATTATCAATGAGATTTCATGTTCTTGATGTAAAATTAATTTAAATGTAAAATACTTGTATTCTTGATTTTTAATATGTTTTATTCCAATGCTACAAATGGCTTTCCATAATAGTTAGGTCCAACTTAGAGTTGAATTCAACTTAGGATCTGTGTGAAACACCTCAGGTTTAGCCCAATAACAGTTTTGGGAAAGTAGCCGAAAACATCTATATTGATCAATATTGTTGAATAAGTATTTAAATAGGGCTTGTGTGGAAAAATCCGAACCTAAGCATCGTTAAATACAGAAATATCGGAAGAGATCCAATTACCGCCTGTGAAATTTATAAATCCCCCACCCGTTTTCACCTGTCCGCGCCGCTAGTGCTGGGCTGGAGATATTGACAAGCGGGGGAAGCGAAGCCTCGTGCAACGCATGCGGTTATTTGCACGTAGCGTTATGCGCGATTCCGCGTTGGCGATATCAATGGTACAGTAGATCAATTTATAATTTTGCAAATATATCAATTAGTAGGCGGTTTCTTGGACAAATTTGTGTAATCCCATATTAGTAAAATTATATTATTTCACATGGTTGGTAATAAGAGTGTACATTTCATTTTTAGGGGGTGGGGCGTTTCCCATTACTGTCATTCACCTTTAAGTAAAAGTTACTAGCAGGTGGCTGGATGTAAAACAAGTCTACATTATGTTAGATTAAATTAAGATATATAGGAATTGTCTCTGTAGTTCAATTAATTGAAATGATAAGAACATCTCATGTTACATCCGGCAATTCAGAACATCTAGATATCAAGGAAGTTGAATAAATTGAGGCTCTGATCCAATTTGTTATCTAGATTGTTTACCTTGTATGTTTTTATTTTAATAAATCAAATTCAACTTTAATATCAAATGACATTGATGTAATACTACATTGATGTTCAAGATAAGTACAGTACATGTAGTTCATTAAAACTAAATAACAGTTTGGGAAATCTCTCAATTAAAAATTATAAAATACCTGTTTATAACCCTGACAATATGAAAGATTATTATCAATCATTTGCGAATGTATATAATTGAAAGCCATAATTACAAAATCCACTTCACTGGCAATTTCCACATGTCTCACCTTGGAAACGATTCTCATTTCAAATTGTAGGGAATTGAATGCACATATTTAATTGTATAAGAGCAATTTAAATGAAATATCAATTTGTGTGTGTGTTTCAGCACTTACATGTAAATTATACTGTACATACTTGTTCAGTGCTGTATTGGACAGGGTGTCCCTCGCCCTATATATAGAGCATATACCCATTAAATGACGTCAGTTACGTGTACGTGTACAATAGTTTAATAAAAAGCCCAGATTACTTTCCGCTTCAATGACAAACCCCTCGTTCTCTCTCACCTGGTGAACAATACCGTGTCATTTCCAACATCAAAAGCGTATGGCAATTTCTCTCGATTGGTACTTATTTGCACACTGCACATACTGTATGAGTCACGTTATGTGTATTGTGTAGATCTATGGTATCGCCATCATAATATTTAACTCATTCAAGACTGTTGCTTTATCTATGACTATGCCCACTTGGTGGTCTATATATCATAGATACTCCCATTTCGTCTCGGTGGAAAAATACACTGGGGCTCAGGAGGAACCCCCCCCCCCACGCCCCCTCCCGAAATGCCAAAAAGAGCCCCCCAAAATCATAAAAGAGCCCCCATAGTTTTGCATTGAATTCAATGGAAAAACAAAATGTTGAGATTGTTATTTTCATGCAGGGCAAGGTTGAGAAGTAGCCCCTGATACATTAAAATACATTTCATTTTTCTTCCCTAACTAGCAAATTTAGAATGCAAAGTCTTAGGAGAAGGAAGGACTAGGGATTAAAATTAGTGTTAGGGATTGGGATTTAGGGTTAGGGTTAATTTTAGGGTTGAATGTCAAATTTTTGGAATTTGTGAAATAACAGTTTCAGGCACCATGCATAAGAGTAGCAGACCACATGCAATGAAGACTTAATGCAATGATAGAAATTAGCCGAAATGCCCCCCAAAAAGTCACCAAAAAGTCACCAAAAATCATTAAAGAGCCTCCGTAATTTGTATCTAGATTTTAATTCAAACAAATTGTAGAGTGCTATTTTCATGATGGGCAAGCTTGAAAAGTAGCCCCCCCCCCCCAATGTCCTTAACTTTTTCCCCCGAGTCAGTTTGCTTGGGAGCAAGACTAACCTTCCAGACAGAAGGCATGCAGGTTTGATATATATATCAGCAAGTGAATCCATGGGTGATGAGGATGTGAACGGATCTTCACCCTTTCCCCTGTTATAACTTTCCTTTTTCTGGGTGAGACGAGAAAGAATTTCTGATGAGATGTTCTTACCATCTGTTTAATAATAACAACAGTCTGATATAATTTTACCCTACTATATATACTATCCATACTATCAGGCCTTCAGCACACATATTTATATTGCATACAACCAAGCCTCCACACTAACTTGTTTTTATACTGGCCAATGCAGTTTGGGCAAGTAAAATAGTTATGTAGCTCTCAAATTTAACTTGCCCAAACAGAAAACTACTTGCCTGAAAAAACCTGACATTAAACAGAAGACAAATTAATTGCGCTAGAAAGCTAATTGATCTGCTTGGCAAATTTCCCCCTTGTAACTACAGTCAGTAGATGAGATTTATTTGTAGGGTATTACATTTTTCTCATGTAGTTGAATAGAAATGTTAGTTGCCCAATCGGGCAACCAATATAGAACATTTGTGACCTTACACCACAAAACGACCGTTATGTTGCTGTGGTAGTTTCTCTTTTATTAGCTAAAATAGTCAAAATTTGTTCAAAATATGATATTTAGGATTTTAGTATTTCCTGAATAAGCATATCTTAATCTACATGTACCTGCTGGGAAATTTGAGCGTCAGAAATCATGTTTAAATATTAATTTTTAATTTAATAAATGTGATCTTATTACAGCCCATGAATAGACACAGATCTTTTAAACGGCCTGTTACACCCTTATTTTAAAAATGCATCAGCCATATTCCATATCTTTGGCATTAATTTTGAAAGGGTTTGCTTTATAGTCCAAATATGACAAATTATATACAATTTTAAAGGTAATCGCTTCTATTTTAATGTTATATTAAAATCAGCAAAATCAGTTTTCCCGACTTATTGCTCGTTTTGGGGTGTAAGATCACATTTATGAAATTTTACTTGCATCGGGCAATTAGGCAAGTGGTAGTGATGTCTTGCATACAATGTGTATGTAATGATATGAACTGATACATGTACATGTACTCTGGGCTCTGACAATAACTTTTGATATCTATGTCTTGTTCTGACCAGTAAAATTAATAATTTTCTTGTAAAAATAAGTCCCCCCCCTGAAATGGAGCCCTAAAAATAACATTGAAAACACCAATCTACATACATTTGTACAGTATGTGTACAATGATATTAAAATGCCAGAAATCACTCCTTATTCTTTGCCCAGTCGGGCATCAATATTTCTTAAGTTTTAGTGGCCCAAAACCTGAATCTGGTGGCCCAAAACAAAGGAAAACATTGAAACAATCTCTGTCATATATGGTTGCCCATTCAGGAAAATTCTACACTGATTACATTTTAAATTTAGGACCTACATATTGACTCTACATTTTAAATGAATTAAGTTTGTAGTATAATTGCCTGTAAATGACTAACCTCAATCATCAACATTTATTCTCCTACTTTGTACAGTACAGCGAAGCTAAACAATAGGGCTGATTGGTATTAAGCAGTAGTTGGCCTGTAATTGACTAGGATAAATAATTAGCATAATTTGTACATACCCTGTAGTAAAAATGAACCAACAATGTGGTTAATTGCAATCAATGCTGTCACACACACTACCATTTGAAGCAATGGCCAACGTTTACAATCAGTGGACTGGAATCAATAATTAGGAACTTATAATATTAAGCATATTTTGTTGCCACTGTTTATTGATTTTGTATTATTATTTCTTTTACATCATACTGATTAGTATTGTATTTGTATGAGGTCATGTTTCTATGCCCCACCTCACCATCGACTGTGCTATTGACTAAACCATAGATTGAATACAGACCCCTCCCCACAGGTTCCCATTGGGAATGGGTTTAATAATCATCATAGCCTGACACTATTTGAATTATTAAAAGAAAAGCGGTATTGTGATGAACATCTTTATCAGAGTGGGTGGGAATACTTGATACGACACTCGCACTATAGCCCCTTTGGCCCGGGGCCAGTGAAATTGCACTTTGGGCCAGCAAAAATGTATAAAAGTGATATTTTGGTGGCCCGATCTTCAACTTGGCATTAAATCAGTAAAATCTTGTTTTCTTCCTTGTCATATAATATGCTTCATCTATAACCACAGGTTTGATCAGGAAAGAGTTTATATTTTAAATATAAGAAGTTCACTTACGAAATACAATTTTTGGTCCAGTTAATTTTTCTTTCGGGCCACCAGAAAAGGGGAAGAAATTAATTCACTGGCCTGAATGGGCCACTGACAAAACAAAAAAAGAGTCAAGTGTGGAGCCCTGTCTTATATTTGATTATCTTTGTTCATCAATAGGTGTGTTAGACTTTTGAGTGTTGAGTATTTTCATTACTCATTTTGATTGGTATAGTTTTTCAATACATTCACAGCTTCTTTTGTTCAATAAATGAGAAAAGAATTGATTGCCAGTAATGAGTCAGGGCTTTTAATTACTCATTCTGCTATTTCTATATATGTTAAGATCAATAAATTCACAGCTTCTTCCATTCAATATCTATGAAAGTATTATGAACATATAAATGACTGCCATATGGTGAGAGCTATTAATCACCAGTTAATCTGTTGACATAACAAATAGGCATCTACGTATAAAACAAATGATGATTAATATTTAAAAACAACAACATCCAGGCAATTAGGGAGAGCATTAATCTGATTGTTTTGGGTTTCTAAAATCCCAATAGACTTTGTACATAACCCACTAGGTTCCCGTACGCAAAGGGGTTAATAGTATACAGTTGTTAACTGGTGGTGGAGGGAAAAGCATGGAAGGTTCCACTCCCGAGGGATTTTAAATGCTATTGAGGGAAGAGTAAATAAGTCCCGAGACGTAGTCGAGGGACTTATTTTCGAATTTCTTCACGAAATAGCATTTTAAATTCCTGAGGGGAACATTCCATGATTTTCCCGACAGCAAAGTTAACAACTGTTTTACACTATCATCTGATTGCCATGTAACAGTGCCATGTAATATCCAAAAAATATTACATGGCTGCTCAGGTGATAATAATAATTATGCAGAGATTTTGAACTGGTTGTGACTTTACAACAAAGTGCGTTATTTCATCATGACATTATATCATCATGATGCCTCTGTATTAACTGTAAGTAGCAAATGCTGAAACTTTTAGTACCTGGTATTTGTAATAATAACTAGCAAATTACCCGTCACCAGATCTTTGAGTGAGATATGTTGAATGTTGTATTTTTGTAACTCTTTAAATCGGTAAATTTTTTTTCAAAACCGAGACCAGGTACTTTCAAAATTTTCGAGACCGAGACCAGAGATCTTCAAAAATTGTGTGGGCCGTCAAACTTGAAAACCCCTCTCAGCGAAGCCGAGACCAAGTACTTTTAAATTTTTCGAGCCAGCGACCGGAGATCTTCAAAAATTGTGTGGGCCGAGACCAGGTTTTAGTCGGTCGAGATCAGGTTTTAGTCGGTCGAGACCAGGTTTCAGACGGTCGAGACCGCTTAAAAGTAGTCTCGAGACCGGCTAAAATTAAAAAAAGGGGGAGTTCAAACCCCCTAAATCCCCCCCCCCCCCCTGGGTACGCCTATGGTAGTAGTAGTAGTAGTAGTATTATTAGTAGTAGTATTGTAGGTAGTCATAGGCGTACCCAGGGGGGGGGGGGGGGGTTCGTACCTCCCCCCCCCCTTTGACCAAAAAATGCCGTTTTGGGGGGTTTGAACCCCCCCTTTTCAAATCTTAACTGGTCTTGAGACCACATGTTAGCGGTCTCGACCGTCATTATCGTTGGTCTCAGCCTCGAAAAGTGCGAAGAACCGTGGTCTCGGCCTCGAAAGTATCAAAAAGTTTCGGCCTCGGCTTTGAAAATTGTCTACGACCACCACCTCCCCCCCCCCCCCCCCCCCTCGCTTATTACAGGATTCTCATCCAATGGGTCATGGTCTCGTTCTCAAAAATGTCGAGAATTCTCGGTCTCGGCTTCAAAGATTTTCTTCGACTACCCCCCCCCCCCCCCCCCCCCCATGAGACTTGGTCTTGGCCTTGACAATTTGGGACTGGACCTGGTCTCAGTCTCGAAAATGTCGAAACATTCATCGGTCTAGCCTTGAAAATTTTGTACGAAAATCCTGTACGAATCCTGTACGAATTGGCAAGGGAAAATAACCCTAATTCCTGCACAAGTAGGCTACAGCTTTTTATACTTGAATACAAAAATAAATACTTATGTACTTTTGCAAACATTTACAAAACGCCTTTCTCAATATTTCAACTTTCAAGTGCAAGTGAACAACATATTTTGGTAGCCCCAATGTTTTCCTTCGAATTTTACGAATAAAATGGTGTTGAAACAACACTCGGTATATATGATGAAACAAAAATGCACCGATCGTCAGTCAGTCACTCACGCATGCAGCGTACGTATGCCGTGTCTTGCCATGGCATTGGTATGAATACGTCGAGTCGAAGCATTCCGCACCCTTGTTCGCTACCGACCAAATACTGAATTTGACAATTGAAAACAACGAACACATATACCTATCTAAATACAAAATTATGTTCCCACAAGGAGATAATCAATGTCAGTCTTGTTTCGCTTCAAAATTAAAATATCAAATTGCGATCGCGTCGCTTTCGCATCGCTTTCGCATCGCTTTGAATACCGTACCCATATAGCTATACGCAATACATGCAGGCCGGTGCACATATTTGTACTGTACCAGTGCTGCAGTGCATTGCGTACGTGCGGTGCTGTATGGTATACAGTACTTTTGCTGTCAAACTTGTTCTATGTTTGAGGTATCCCTTAGGTTAGTAAAAACGCACTATGGGTTTGTTCTTCGCCCGCACGTAACAAACCGGTAGAAGCTGCATCGCGATTTATTGCCCATACATGGCTTAAAAACAGCCAATTCTGGACAAATCTCGACGACCGACACAAACACCGTCCTCTTATTATAATATAGATAATAGGTGTGATTTATAGGTGATTTATACAGCGCCTATTAAATATGATACGATATAATTTCTAAGCGCTTTGCACAATTATTACCCCAGTCATAGGATACAATGCAAACCAGCACTCACTGTGTGCACCATCTCCACTCCCTGGGTAGATGATCCCTTGGGAGCATTCCTTCCAAGCGGCTCATGGGCATTGAGAAGATCCGTCACATAAAGGCTTTGTAACTGTATAGATTTTCATTTCTGGGCGTTTCTGATGTTGCAGGGCATACGATGCCTTTTAGCTATAACAAGCGAATTAGAAAAAACAACAAATAATAGTTGATGTTCACAAAGCAGTTTCCCTTTCTAGAACATCATATTGAAGATATCTCCTCACACCATTGTGAAGTATTTAGTCAGTGTGTTTGATCTTGGTGACCTTAATTCTTAATTCTAACTGTATCCTTCATGTCAATTGGATTGCGTCAAGCCGTTAATTGTTCCTTTCCTTCATGACATACGTGATGACTTCAAGAATTAAGGTCATTTTAAACTGTAAGTTAGTTTATACATGCAGGTTCATGATGTATTACTGTTACAGTACATGCATTTATAGTGTTGTTTACTTGTTTGGTGACTTTCATAAACTGCTCAACCAAATGCACATTTTATCTGCAATGGTTTGATGTCATCAAAGTGATTTCTTTTGTTTAACATTTTGTGTGCGAACTTCTGCTTTTATTTATTGGGGTCATTGTTTAATACTGATGTGGGTGAGTAAACCAGATTTTGCATTTTTTTTTACAGAGAACTACAAATGTACGTGTATATAAGTATTTACTTTTAGTTTATTAATGGTAGTCGACATAATACAAAAAATTAAGTGCATCGCAAGATCTTGGCTAACTTGCAGCTAGCTTGCAGCAAGCTTAATAGGCGATCTGTGCTGAAATTAAACTTACAAACTTTTCCTGCACACTAACTGACACGCTTACAAACTGTGGAACACTCACAATTTCAGCAGAGCTAGCCGGAAGCTAGCCGCAAGCCAGCAGCTAGCTTGCGACAAACATTTTGATTTGTCACCATTCTGTTTTTAATAGCAACCACTGGAACTGGGACGGAAGGCTTTTAGCCATAGTTATTCAGTTAACTTTTTCCAAGCCCTGGCATTCCAGTGGTTGCAATTTCCTCACTTTGTTACACTTCTATTGCATACTTGATTTGCCAAATAAAAAATTAATAACAATGATAATAATGATAATAATAATAACGTTATATTTTTTAGGGGTATGTTCTTTCTATTCATCAGGGGATGAGCATTCTCCCTAGAAAAAGAAAAATACTTCATAAACTGCCTATGCATAGAATTAATAGAAAACATATAGATTAGCACACATTCATAATTTATGTACTTCAGAATATAGTGTGAAATATCGCAGGAACATGCACATTGTATGTTAATTAATGAGCATTAATGATCTGTGCGACATTCTACACACTGCACCAACTGAGCAACGCTTGCTCATCAGTGCACTTTACGTACAGCCAATGTATTAGGAATGTATGATTGATGTGGGGATATTGATTTTTAAATTGCTGGGGCATAGTTTTATCAGGAATCAGCCTAGTAAAAAAAAAATCAATAGCTAATATGAAGTGAATTTGTGTTCTAGGGGCCCGTGGATACAGGGGTCAACATTTCTGTGTAATACGTTGCGTACACTGTATTATTTCTGTTGGCTCTAGTAGGGACACTGATTTTCCGCGATCGCGGAAAATCACGGAAAATCGCGGAATTGACCATTTGAAACGGAAAAAAAAAAAAAAAAAAAAAAAAAATGTATCGTTTTTTGTGTGTTTTTTTTCTTTTTCGGAGCCCGTTCCGAAAAAAACGAAACCGAGACCCGATGGTGACGGTCAGGAACCGGTGTGATCGACCGAACCAACTCAGCCTTAATCATTATTGAATAAATTTTAAAGATATTTACTCTCTGGCCTGTGGTAAGTCCTTCCTGATATCAGGCATGACACATTCCCCCCAAATTTTGATGATTTGGGTGAAAATCATGATTTTACCCTACTCATTGAATTTTGTATGGAGTTCTATGTAAACGGAATTTGCAGTTTTTCATATGTACAAAGTCTATGGCAAAACGGAATTTCCGTTTTTCAGGCAGGTAAAAACAGAATTCCAGATTTTCTGAAACGGAAAAGGCCTTTTTTTGAAACGGAAAAGGCCTTTTTTTGAAACGGAAAATCAGTGTCCCTACTCTAGAGATAACTTTTTGGAATGTTTAACCCATTTGAGCTGGTCCCCCGAAAAAATACAGCTGTCACAAGTATTAACCCTTTTTTGTCAGTGGCCCAGTCGGGCCAGTGAAATAATTTGTTCCCCTTTTCTGGTGGCCCGACAGAACAATTTACTGGCCCGCAAATGTTATTTCATGAGTAAACTTTTTACTATTCAAAATATCACTCTTTCCTGATCAAACCTGTGATCATACATTTGTAGATGAAGCATGACATGAAAGAAAACAAATGTTGTCAATGTCGGGTTGAAAATCTACTTGCCCAATTCGGGCCACCAAAATATGACTTTCATGCATTTCTGCTGGCCTGCAGTGCGATTTCACTGGCCCCGGGCCAGCGGGCCAGTGCGAGTGTCGCGAGCCCTGCATTCAGGATTGTCCCAAAAATACGTTGGGTTTAGTCTATAGAGAATGCATGTTATATAGCAAAATCAATCAGTCCTGAATGGGTTAAATAGATATGTTGTTATTTAATAATTCTATTCAAAGACATTTTTATTACCGCAAGTTATGACCTACATTATATAAATGCAGGTATAATATTACAGAGTTTCTTTCTATTTTGATAGAAGATTTTATATTGGAAAACAAGGAAATGAGAATTTATCTTTCAAATTACTTTCAATGCGCTCAAATCTAAAACATTGATGATTGATCCTGATTTGAGTGCTTGCAATTTCTAAGTAATAAATGAATAAACTTTATAGAAACAAAAAGTCAGCCACTTTTATGACTACGTAGTTGAGGCTGTGGTAATCGATCAACAATCATTTTGTTTCGTCCAGCTTGATAAAGTCTCAGAATGTGTATGAAACCTAATAAACAAATAAACATTTTAATCTTGTATCGCTCCTGTCATGACATTTATTTCAGTTTAATGATGTATTGTTGATGAAAATATTGCCATGTTTACCGAGTAAGGACTACATGTAGTTACAAATGTTTGATTATTTGCCCCAGGGAAAGAAACAAACTGTTATTGTCTAGGGCTACATTTTAAAAGCTGCGAGCCTTGATCGTGCTCTAAAATTGTTTTGCTTTAATTGAACTCTACAATAATGTACAGTACGTGTATGTACTTTGTGTTTTCTTTATTGAAAAAAAAACAACAACAAACATATGGAGGCTAAATTGACCGAGTCCCCATCTACATGTATCCTTTTTCACTGTATCATGTATGCTAAATGTGTTTCCAACAAAATGGCATAAATCATACAACAAAAAAAAAAATCATTTATTTTCCCTATTATGGCATGTTTTGTTGTGAGTCATATTTGCCGGACAATATTTCTGAGAAATTACATATTTTTTATCCGTGGAAATTCTGTGTAAAATATCCCTGAAGGGTGGACTATATATATGCCTCAGTTTGTCAAGCTATTTGTGACCGGCTATAGCAAAACCCTGCACTTGTCGGTAATTTATGTTTTGAAAAAATGGCATTTTAAGTTCACATAATGTGTGTAAAAGATTTATGATTATTACATTGAAACAATCGTATATTTCCCAATTATTGACCAATTTTTGTATTGAACAAAACATCAAATGAAAGTTTGTGATGAGGCCTTTCTAATGGTATAAAAATCTATATTTTGATTTTTACCGACAAGTGCAGGGTTTTGCTATAGCCGGTAACATTTGTACTATCAACTCTATTTTGTGTTTGTTCTTTTTTGTTTTTTTACTCTGGCAGTTTTATGTCACAGGGATGAGTATAGCGTGTGTCATATTCTGGATTCCCAGTAGGCTCCTACATGTAACAAGATGTCTTCATCAAACTCTAATCCCACACATACGTTAAAGGCATTACTTAGTCACACAGTAAATTGGCTTATTGTCTTATGATGTCTATATATATCGTAATTGATTATCCATTTACTTAATGTTGCGTCATATCAGTTTGGTACAATAAGGACATTATACACACTTTCTATAGTAGATGTCTTCATTATACTCTAATCGCAGACATACATGTAGGTTAAAGGCATTACATGTACTCACCTCAGAATAGTCGGGGCTGTTAGGGATATTTTGGTGCAGATTCTTCTAAAAGCACCAAATTTGGCCCAGAGGTAGTTCATATCATACTAATACGATTTCTGCCGGGCGCCAAGAAGGGCGCCCTCCGGGGCCGCCATTTTGGGCAAATCCAAAATGGCCGCCATATGGGTTCAAAATCACGCGTAGCTTCAAAACAAAGAGAGCTAGCATAATAAAAGTTTATATAAATATGGGGTTTTCAGGGTCGGGGAACTTGATTATGATGTTCTTTCATCTATTTGAGGTCTCCTTGGGGCCGTCATGTCGGTCAAATCCAAAATGGCCGCCATCTTAGTTAAAATTCAAGTTTATTTTCAACGGATAAGGGCTACCATTAAATAGTTTATATGAATATGGGGTTTTTAGGGTCAAGGAATCTGATAATGATGCCCTTTTATCGATCTGAGGTCTCCTTGGGGCTTTCATGCTAGTCATAATGGTAAAATCCAAAATGGCCGCCGTCTGAGTTAAAGGTCAAGTTTAGTTTCAAACCGAAAAGGCATAGCATATATGAGTATGCATAAATATCAGTGATGTGTCCGAGTCCAGTCAGTCCGAGTCCGAGTCCGAGTCCGAGTCCGGCACATGTGCAAATATAAATTAAAAAATAATAATAATAAATTTATTGATAAATAATAAATAAATAAAAAAATAAAAAAATAAAAAAATAAATAAATAAAAAAATAAAAAATCATTAGATAAAAAAAGATAAAAAAATAAAAAAATTAAAAAATTAAAAAATCATTAAATAAAAAAAGATAAAAAAATATAAAAAAATTTAAAAAATGAATGAATGAATAAATAAATAAATTAATTAATTAATTAATTAATTAATAAAAAAAAAAAATTAAAAATGAATGAATGAATGAATGAATAAATTAAATTACATAAATAAATAGATAAATAAATAAATAAATAAATACATAAATAAATAAATAATTAAAAAATAAATAAATGATAATATTGATATATAAAAGCTGTGAACGAAGTTCCTTCCCCTTCGAAAATTGCTGCAGAACTCGCTGCGAAACCATTGACCGGCCTAGGTTAAAAGGATAGTTGAGTTCTGGTAGAGAGAGTACAGTTTTAGTAAAAACTTAATTTTAGTAACCAAAACCTGCACCATTACATTACAAACTAATAGTTATAATTCAACCATGCTCAAAAGGAATTTAACAATTACAAACGACCAAGTTTCAATGCCTAGTATCATTAAAAAGAGCTGTTTAAACTAAAGAGGGCGTTTTAAAAAACGCATTTATTTAAACCATTTTAAATAAGATATTGTGCATGTAATGTTTCGTTGAAATGGTGATTATATAGAGAGATAATCAGCAAATATCTCAAAACCTCCTTTGAACAATTTTGAAAAGAGGAAGCATTTTGAAACAAATTTTAACGGCTAGTCCAAAATTATCGAATACTTGTGGGGCCCCACATTTATTACAAATGGATATGTTTATGGTTATATCAGCCGTTTCTGAACCGATTTTTATCAAATAAAGTTTATTCTGCCATTAAAATGGAATGCTCTTTCAAATTTGACACTCAGTTTTTCATTTTCTAACAGATACATTATTTTGTGTAGCGCCCTCAAAACTCAACTATCCCTTTGAGATATCTATAAAATTTAAAAAAAATAGAAAACATAAATAAATGAAATGGTATATTGATTCTGATTGATACATAAAAGCTGTGAAAGAACTTCCTCCAAAAGTAGAAAACACGGAAGACAGTCCAGGGCAGGCAGTGGACTACTACCCCCTCCCCCCGTGATCCGATGTGGCTGAAATTTGAAAATATTGCGTGAAATTTTGATGAAATTTCGGCGAGTGGAAACGAGATATCCGTTTGGATACGAACTGCATTAGCTCCAAAATTCCCCGGTCTCGTGTCGGACTCGTCGCCGAGTCATCGAGTCACGGGCCCCGAGTCCGAGTCCGAGTCCGAGTCATGAACCTTCGAGTCCGAGTCCGAGACCGAGTCCGGCAAAAACGGACTCGAGTCCGGTCTCGAGTCCGAGACCGGACTCGAGTCACACAACACTGATAAATATGCGGTTTAGGGGGTTAGAGAATTCGATTATGATGGTCTTTTACCGATTTGAGGTCTGGAGTCTCATGCTAGTCATATTGGTCAAATCCAAAATGGCCGCCATTTTAGTTAAAATTCAAGTTTATTTTCAACGGATAAGGGCTACCATTAAACAGTTTATATGAGTATGGGGTTTTCAGGGTCAGGGAAACTGATTATGATAGTCTTTCAGGGATTTGAGGTATCCTTGTCATATTTGTAAAATCCAAAATGGCCGCCATTTAGGTTAAAGGTCAAGCTTAGTGTCAAAAGGTACTGGGCTAACATATAAATGTGGGAATTTTAGGGTCAGGGAATCTGATTATGATATTTTCCCCTCAGTTTGAGGTCTACTTTGGGCTGTCATACTGATGAAATCCAATATAGCTGCTATCCGGGCAACCGCTATGGCGTGTATACTAACATTCTCGTCTATTTTGTGAAGATGTGTTGTTGGGATATAACAGTGTAATATCAATGATTAGTTCAAACTTCAAATGCACACCTGTACACACAATGAACACATTAATTTACCCTAACATACACACACAAGCAAGCGCTCGTATCACATGCTAATGTGTAGTTGGGAGGATCACCACATTCTACTTCCAGTGGAGAATATGCGATATCAG